>OZ012727.1:12423294-12604848 GCA_963942605.1 Poecilus cupreus | reverse complement strand
TAACCTAACCTAACCTAACCTAACCTAACCTAACCTAACCTAACCTAACCTAACCTAACCTAACCTAACCTAACCTAACCTAACCTAACCTAACCTAACCTAACCTAACCTAACCTAACCTAACCTAACCTAACCTAACCTAACCTAACCTAACCTAACCTAACCTAACCTAACCTAACCTAACCTAACCTAACCTAACCTAACCTAACCTAACCTAACCTAACCTAACCTAACCTAACCTAACCTAACCTAACCTAACCTAACCTAACCTAACCTAACCTAACCTAACCTAACCTAACCTAACCTAACCTAACCTAACCTAACCTAACCTAACCTAACCTAACCTAACCTAACCTAACCTAACCTAACCTAACCTAACCTAACCTAACCTAACCTAACCTAACCTAACCTAACCTAACCTAACCTAACCTAACCTAACCTAACCTAACCTAACCTAACCTAACCTAACCTAACCTAACCTAACCTAACCTAACCTAACCTAACCTAACCTAACCTAACCTAACCTAACCTAACCTAACCTAACCTAACCTAACCTAACCTAACCTAACCTAACCTAACCTAACCTAACCTAACCTAACCTAACCTAACCTAACCTAACCTAACCTAACCTAACCTAACCTAACCTAACCTAACCTAACCTAACCTAACCTAACCTAACCTAACCTAACCTAACCTAACCTAACCTAACCTAACCTAACCTAACCTAACCTAACCTAACCTAACCTAACCTAACCTAACCTAACCTAACCTAACCTAACCTAACCTAACCTAACCTAACCTAACCTAACCTAACCTAACCTAACCTAACCTAACCTAACCTAACCTAACCTAACCTAACCTAACCTAACCTAACCTAACCTAACCTAACCTAACCTAACCTAACCTAACCTAACCTAACCTAACCTAACCTAACCTAACCTAACCTAACCTAACCTAACCTAACCTAACCTAACCTAACCTAACCTAACCTAACCTAACCTAACCTAACCTAACCTAACCTAACCTAACCTAACCTAACCTAACCTAACCTAACCTAACCTAACCTAACCTAACCTAACCTAACCTAACCTAACCTAACCTAACCTAACCTAACCTAACCTAACCTAACCTAACCTAACCTAACCTAACCTAACCTAACCTAACCTAACCTAACCTAACCTAACCTAACCTAACCTAACCTAACCTAACCTAACCTAACCTAACCTAACCTAACCTAACCTAACCTAACCTAACCTAACCTAACCTAACCTAACCTAACCTAACCTAACCTAACCTAACCTAACCTAACCTAACCTAACCTAACCTAACCTAACCTAACCTAACCTAACCTAACCTAACCTAACCTAACCTAACCTAACCTAACCTAACCTAACCTAACCTAACCTAACCTAACCTAACCTAACCTAACCTAACCTAACCTAACCTAACCTAACCTAACCTAACCTAACCTAACCTAACCTAACCTAACCTAACCTAACCTAACCTAACCTAACCTAACAACCTAACCTAACCTAACCTAACCTAACCTAACCTAACCTAACCTAACCTAACCTAACCTAACCTAACCTAACCTAACCTAACCTAACCTAACCTAACCTAACCTAACCTAACCTAACCTAACCTAACCTAACCTAACCTAACCTAACCTAACCTAACCTAACCTAACCTAACCTAACCTAACCTAACCTAACCTAACCTAACCTAACCTAACCTAACCTAACCTAACCTAACCTAACCTAACCTAACCTAACCTAACCTAACCTAACCTAACCTAACCTAACCTAACCTAACCTAACCTAACCTAACCTAACCTAACCTAACCTAACCTAACCTAACCTAACCTAACCTAACCTAACCTAACCTAACCTAACCTAACCTAACCTAACCTAACCTAACCTAACCTAACCTAACCTAACCTAACCTAACCTAACCTAACCTAACCTAACCTAACCTAACCTAACCTAACCTAACCTAACCTAACCTAACCTAACCTAACCTAACCTAACCTAACCTAACCTAACCTAACCTAACCTAACCTAACCTAACCTAACCTAACCTAACCTAACCTAACCTAACCTAACCTAACCTAACCTAACCTAACCTAACCTAACCTAACCTAACCTAACCTAACCTAACCTAACCTAACCTAACCTAACCTAACCTAACCTAACCTAACCTAACCTAACCTAACCTAACCTAACCTAACCTAACCTAACCTAACCTAACCTAACCTAACCTAACCTAACCTAACCTAACCTAACCTAACCTAACCTAACCTAACCTAACCTAACCTAACCTAACCTAACCTAACCTAACCTAACCTAACCTAACCTAACCTAACCTAACCTAACCTAACCTAACCTAACCTAACCTAACCTAACCTAACCTAACCTAACCTAACCTAACCTAACCTAACCTAACCTAACCTAACCTAACCTAACCTAACCTAACCTAACCTAACCTAACCTAACCTAACCTAACCTAACCTAACCTAACCTAACCTAACCTAACCTAACCTAACCTAACCTAACCTAACCTAACCTAACCTAACCTAACCTAACCTAACCTAACCTAACCTAACCTAACCTAACCTAACCTAACCTAACCTAACCTAACCTAACCTAACCTAACCTAACTAACCTAACCTAACCTAACCTAACCTAACCTAACCTAACCTAACCTAACCTAACCTAACCTAACCTAACCTAACCTAACCTAACCTAACCTAACCTAACCTAACCTAACCTAACCTAACCTAACCTAACCTAACCTAACCTAACCTAACCTAACCTAACCTAACCTAACCTAACCTAACCTAACCTAACCTAACCTAACCTAACCTAACCTAACCTAACCTAACCTAACCTAACCTAACCTAACCTAACCTAACCTAACCTAACCTAACCTAACCTAACCTAACCTAACCTAACCTAACCTAACCTAACCTAACCTAACCTAACCTAACCTAACCTAACCTAACCTAACCTAACCTAACCTAACCTAACCTAACCTAACCTAACCTAACCTAACCTAACCTAACCTAACCTAACCTAACCTAACCTAACCTAACCTAACCTAACCTAACCTAACCTAACCTAACCTAACCTAACCTAACCTAACCTAACCTAACCTAACCTAACCTAACCTAACCTAACCTAACCTAACCTAACCTAACCTAACCTAACCTAACCTAACCTAACCTAACCTAACCTAACCTAACCTAACCTAACCTAACCTAACCTAACCTAACCTAACCTAACCTAACCTAACCTAACCTAACCTAACCTAACCTAACCTAACCTAACCTAACCTAACCTAACCTAACCTAACCTAACCTAACCTAACCTAACCTAACCTAACCTAACCTAACCTAACCTAACCTAACCTAACCTAACCTAACCTAACCTAACCTAACCTAACCTAACCTAACCTAACCTAACCTAACCTAACCTAACCTAACCTAACCTAACCTAACCTAACCTAACCTAACCTAACCTAACCTAACCTAACCTAACCTAACCTAACCTAACCTAACCTAACCTAACCTAACCTAACCTAACCTAACCTAACCTAACCTAACCTAACCTAACCTAACCTAACCTAACCTAACCTAACCTAACCTAACCTAACCTAACCTAACCTAACCTAACCTAACCTAACCTAACCTAACCTAACCTAACCTAACCTAACCTAACCTAACCTAACCTAACCTAACCTAACCTAACCTAACCTAACCTAACCTAACCTAACCTAACCTAACCTAACCTAACCTAACCTAACCTAACCTAACCTAACCTAACCTAACCTAACCTAACCTAACCTAACCTAACCTAACCTAACCTAACCTAACCTAACCTAACCTAACCTAACCTAACCTAACCTAACCTAACCTAACCTAACCTAACCTAACCTAACCTAACCTAACCTAACCTAACCTAACCTAACCTAACCTAACCTAACCTAACCTAACCTAACCTAACCTAACCTAACCTAACCTAACCTAACCTAACCTAACCTAACCTAACCTAACCTAACCTAACCTAACCTAACCTAACCTAACCTAACCTAACCTAACCTAACCTAACCTAACCTAACCTAACCTAACCTAACCTAACCTAACCTAACCTAACCTAACCTAACCTAACCTAACCTAACCTAACCTAACCTAACCTAACCTAACCTAACCTAACCTAACCTAACCTAACCTAACCTAACCTAACCTAACCTAACCTAACCTAACCTAACCTAACCTAACCTAACCTAACCTAACCTAACCTAACCTAACCTAACCTAACCTAACCTAACCTAACCTAACCTAACCTAACCTAACCTAACCTAACCTAACCTAACCTAACCTAACCTAACCTAACCTAACCTAACCTAACCTAACCTAACCTAACCTAACCTAACCTAAACCTAACATAACCTAAACCTAACATAACCTAAACCTAACATAACCTAAACCTAACATAACCTAAACCTAACATAACCTAAACCTAACATAACCTAAACCTAACATAACCTAAACCTAACATAACCTAAACCTAACATAACCTAAACCTAACATAACCTAAACCTAACATAACCTAAACCTAACATAACCTAAACCTAACATAACCTAACCTAACATAACCTAAACCTAACATAACCTAAACCTAACATAACCTAAACCTAACATAACCTAAACCTAACATAACCTAAACCTAACATAACCTAAACCTAACATAACCTAAACCTAACATAACCTAAACCTAACATAACCTAAACCTAACATAACCTAAACCTAACATAACCTAAACCTAACATAACCTAAACCTAACATAACCTAAACCTAACATTACGTACACCTTACATACGTACACTTAATAGGTATTTGTATGTGTATGTATATGTATATGTGTATGTGTATGTATATGTATATGTATATGTATATGTGTATGTGTATGTGTATGTGTATGTGTATGTGTATGTGTATGTGTATGTGTATGTGTATGTGTATGTGTATGTGTATGTGTATGTGTATGTGTATGTGTATGTGTATGTGTATGTGTAATTGTATGTGTATGTGTATGTGTATGTGTATGTGTATGTGTATTTGTATGTGTATGTGTATGTGTATGTGTATGTATATGTGTATGTATATGTGTATGTATAGTGTATGTGTATGTGTATGTGTATCTATATGTGTATGTGTATCTATATGTGTATGTGTATGTGTATGTGTATGTGTATGTGTATGTATATGTATATGTATATCTATATGTATATCTATATCTATATCTATATCTTTATGTATATCTATATGTATATCTATATGTATATGTATATCTATATGTATATCTATATGTATATGTATATCTATATGTATATGTATATCTATATGTATATCTATATGTATATGTATATCTATATGTATATCTATATCTATATCTTTATGTATATCTATATGTATATCTATATGTATATGTATATCTATATGTATATGTATATCTATATGTATATGTATATCTATATGTATATCTATATGTATATGTATATATATATGTATATGTATATCTATATGTATATGTATATGTATATCTATATGTATATCTATATGTATATGTATATCTATATGTATATCTATATGTATATCTATATGTATATGTATATCTATAAGTATATGTATATCTATATGTATATGTATATCTATAAGTATATGTATATCTATATGTATATGTATATCTATATGTATATGTATATCTATATGTATATGTATATCTATATGTATATGTATATCTATATGTATATGTATATCTATATGTATATGTATATCTATATGTATATCTATATATATATATCTATATGTATATGTATATGTATACCTAAACCAAACCCTAAACATAATCTAAACATACCCTAAACATCCTGCGCCGCCAATCATCTTCCACCGCCACGCCACCGCCGCCATGTATCCTCCGTCGTAACACCTCCGCCGCAACCTCATCTCAGTTTATAACAATGAATACTTCTTGAATCGATAATAATTTAGTATTAAAAGAAAATTTCTTTACTTGAACATCATTTGAATTCATGCATTCTTACTTTAGTCGATTATAATAATAATAATAAATGACAGCACAGTTTTATATTATTTTTTCTATTCCACTATATAAAATATTGGTAATGTTTATTTATTTATTATTATTATAAATTCGAAACAAAGAATTCCACAACTGGCAATAATATTAAGATTATAGTGTGTTATTAGCAATTGTCTAATAGAGGGAATAATAATGATTAAATATTTTTATAAAACATTGTGCCCATAGTAGGGCATATAAGTAAAATGTTTGTTATTAAATGTATAAATTAAAATGTATTGCTAATAATATTTAGAATATAGTATATTATTACCTATTGTCTAGTATCTGTGTTCAATTTGCTTCTACGCTAGAGGGAATAGTAATTATAAAATATATTAAAAAACATTGTGCCCAGAAAAGAATAGATAAATAAAATGTTTTAATTGAAAGATGTTGGCCATGATGTTTATATTACTGAGTAAAATATTCAACAACACTACCAAAATATCACTTTAGTTTATTCCACTAGGTACAAATTTTATTTAAACAATTCGATTTAAAGCAAGCAATACCACAATACAAGATTCAATTAAAACATTTAATAATCAACATTTTAATTATCTGCCCTTTTATGGGCACAATGTTTCATAAAAATACTTAATAATTATTATTAGAATTGAATTGAACGCAAATACTAAGACAATTGCTAATAACATACAATATTCTAGATATTACTGCCAAGATATTTCAATTGAAACATTTAATTATAAACATTTTATTTATCTGCCCTTTTCTCGACTTAGCATGAAGTTATCAGTATAAAAAAAATAATAGTAGTACGGAATAGGGTATATATAAATACAATAAAGTATAAGGTAGATAGAATCAATTAGAGTCGAATTGAACACAGATACATGATAATTGCTATTGATATTATGTATTTATTTATTATAAAGATCAGTTTCAGTTCTGCTCTTAATCTTGCATAATAAACAATTACGCAACATTGTATACTGTTGGATACAGTTTTTAAATCTAAACAATCTCCTAAAAATATCATCATATTGCCTATGTTACATATTTCAATTCAACACCCATTATGTTAAGATGTATTGTACTTTACCCTGCTTTATCTATTCTTCAGAAAATATAAAACTTTTATTTAATAACTCTTTTGCAGCTTACGGCCTAAAAGATATACTGGCATGAGGCATATACATTTATTTTTAACTATTTAATATTAGAATAGTTTCTTGTTCATTTTTCATACGATATGCTTTAATTGACAACATACTATTTTAAACCAACACATAATTTGTAATAAATTGATATCTGTCTACTTACCAGCAAGTATTGATTGGACCCTCGGCTGAATGACAATTTTTATCACACATTGAAAACAAAAGGATGCACTACACAAATGAACTTCATGTTAATTAATTAACTAGCCACACACTCACATAATTTACCGAGTATTTCCACAAATATTCAACAACACTACCAGAATATCACTTTAGTTCATTCCACTAGGTTCAAATTTTATTTAAACAATTCGAATTAAAGTAAACACTATCACAGTACACGATTCACACATCAATTCATTTCGGCTGTTCAAATACGACTGCATACAATTACGTTTACCTAGCTATACTGTTATTTAATTCTCAAACAAATTAGTAACGATAATTTACTTAATGAAGAATACAAATTATGCAATGAGACGTGAATAGTTTTATACAAGTCAGTTTATTGAAACCAAACAAACAATGATTCCTTTGCAAACATATTATTTAATTGTATTTAAAGTTAAAGAACTCTGCAAACTGTTTGTTGCAGTAAAAAAATATTATTGTAGAAAAATACCCCTTGTACAGACAACCAGAGACACAGTAGTGTAATGTGTGTTGTATACGTACAAGGTGTATTTTTTCAAGTTGATTTTTAAATTTAATTATGAATTAATTACTTGCGTCACCATAGTTGTTTATAAAGTGTGACAGCGTAATATCCGATGTCATTCTCCTTTTGTTCACTGTGTTGTCCCATCAGTTGTGGATTTCAATGTATATATCTACGATACGTATATATCCTCCTACGATATGTATGTATCGGTCTACGATGTATATATCGAATTGCCTCAGCCACCGAGCCCGGGACTTATAAATCCAGACCTTGCGTCCACCACGATGATCGTGAAGTAGCCGTTAGTAGTCAATCGCAGTGTAGCAGCTGTGAAGTAGCTATGGCTATACCTCCAGTAAAGAAGTCCTGGCCAGGCTTACTGGGGGATACCATAGTGAAACTGGCGAAGAGGGTGAAATGGGGCGGAAGCTGGTAGGGTCGCCGAGGCAGCAGCGCGCGCGCTGCGAACTTTTCTGTGTTTTCATTTGTGTACGTTTACCATCATCTCCTCCATCCTATTCCTAGGCCTTGGGTTCATGCCATTGCACACCCCGGCATGAGCTAACCAGGCCGCCCCTCTGCCTGTGTGAAGTGAGACCTTGTCGAGGTGGCAGAGCTTAAGCCAGCCCCGCACCTGGGGCTGGCGACCAACGAGCTTCACAATTTTATTTTTGTTTCCCACTGTTGTTGCATTTTATATATTTTTGTTTCAGGTGGGCCCCAGCAGCTGGGAACGTGGACCAGGCAGCCAGAGGTAATTTTCTACCGTGGTTTCATTTATTTATTTGTTTAAGGTAAGCCCCATCAACTGGAGGCGTGGACCACGCTTCCAGAGGTGATTTTTTACCGTGGTTTCATTTATTTTTTTTGTTTCAGGGGGGCCCCAGCGACTAGAGGCGTAGACAACGCAGCCAAAGGTGCCTCACTACAATCGGTAAATTAATTATTTTTAAGTATTATGTAAATAATTGTAATAATTAAATAAACATTGTATAACTTTTGAGTGAATAAATAATCTAAACTAAAAACAATACGTTTATTTAAATATGTGTATGTACAATAATATATTTTCTACTATTGTTGCATTTTTCTGTTACAGGTGGGCCCCAACAACTGTGAACGTAGACAACGCAGCCAAAGGTACCTCAATACAATTATTAATTTAATTAATTATGTATGTGTTATGTAAATAATTGTAATAATTAAATAATCATTGTATAACTTTGATGCGAGAATAAATAACCTAAACTAAATTATACATTTGTTTTTAAATGTGTACATGTATAATCATTTAAAATAATATGGGGAGTGTATGAAACATAAAATATATGTTTGGATTTTAAATAACTTTATTCAATAACTAAAATTTCATTAGTAAAATTCTGAATTATATTCGGTTTGTATTTCATTGCATACGTATAATATTATATTAGCTACTCTGCTACACTTAATTCATTAATTAAATAATACTCCAAGTCATATATTCATTATCAGATTGTCAAACAAGCAAAACAAAAAGGACACATAACAAGAACGAGAGCGATCATTATATGTATTGTCATTTGGGGCGAAACGAATAAGATTGAGTTTAGTTTGTTCAACAAGAACTACAAAACAAAATCACTAACCTTTTAGTTCTTAAGTTACATTTAATAAGTTTTCATACATTAATTGGCGCGGTTTTTATTTGCTATATAGAAGCAGCTTCTGTGCCATTTTATCACATTCGACACGGTTTCAATCAAATCAAACATTTATTTATTTTATTGTTGAACAAGTTGTTTTGGACGATTGCAGATTTAACAGCAGTTGGAATTAGTTGTTCAGTAGAGTTGAAGTTTCCAGAGGGAAGCAGGACGTTTGAAGACGGTGACGTTGCGCGCGCGGCCTCCAACCAGGAGGTACACGTGCAGCGGGGCCGGCGGCGCCCGACGATCCGCGCGTCCAGCGCTAGCAGCATGCAGGTGCCCCAGAGGGCGTAGCTCCAACACTTCACCGCTGCTGATTAATAATGCGGCCTCCAGGTGTTGGGGTTACAGAAGCCGCCGCTCTGCTGGGGACAGTGGGGACTCGAGGCTCGCGTAATCTGACATACTTCCGCCACTTCAAGCCACGTAGCCCAGAAGTGACGAATAACTTCCGGCCTGCAAAGTGATTCATAACAAAGTGAATAACATTGTAAAATGTGTTAAGTGTTGGATGAATGTCATACCTGGAGGTTCTCGTAGATGACGACCATCTTGGTAGTGGTGTTGTGCAGATGTACATCTGCACGAGGCGCCGGTTTCACATGAACGACGCCGCTGTCGTCTTCGTCGCTCAAGCTGGCGTTCGTAACACCGACAACCGGGACATGAAGCCGTCACCGCCACCGACTCCGAGATGAGGTGGTGTATGTGGTAGTCGCTAGAGTCCATCTTGTTGTTGAAAGTTCGAGCCATACGAGCTTCCAACGAGGTGGTGTTGTGTTGGAACTGGCCACTAACATCCACTCATTTTCAAGTCTCACTGGAGTATGGAGTAGCCGCGGCTACTTGTCCAAGTGCTTGCAGCAGTGTCCCATCTCCATAGGTCTGTCATACCTTCGTACACCTACACCTGCTGGTGCTAAGCTATCCGCATGACCTGATAGCTGGAACCACTGGTGGTTGCGAGTTTTTAAGAGGATGTCGCTTGCTGGAGATGTTAGGACGGAGGACATTCTGCAAGAAGAGAAAAAAATTGTTAATTTTAAAAAGGCCGAAGAAGAAAAATCAAATAACCTAAACTAAATTATACGTTTGCTTTATATGTGTAAATATACAATAATTTAAAATAATATGGCAAGTGTGTATAATAATACATACAATATATGTTTGGATTTTAAACAACTATATTGAATAGCTAAAATTTTATTAGTAAAATACTGAATTATAATCGGTTTGTATTTCATTGCAGACGAATAATATTATATTAGCTACGTTGTTACTCATTATATGTATTGTCATTTGGGGCGAAACGAACAAGATTGAGTTTAGTTTCTTCAACTAGAACTACAAAACAAAGTCACTAACCTTTTAGTTCTTAAGTTACATTTAATAAGTTTTCATATAATAATTGGCACGGTTTTAATTTGCGGCGCCTGACGATCCGTGCGACCAGCGCTTGCAGCATACAGGTGCCCCAGAGGGCGTACCTCCAACACTTCACAGCTGCTCAGCCCGCTTCCATGTCCGCTGCTTAATAATGCGGCCTCCAGGTGTTTGGGTTATGGAAGCCGACGCTCTGCTGGGGACAGAGGCGCCTCGGGACTCGCGTAGTCTGACGTACTTCCGCGTACCTCAGATGTGACGAAGCAACTCTAAATGGCAGTGTAGTCATAACATCTTTGTTGTATTTCCCTGCCGTTCGGAAAGAGAATTTTTCACTTTCACCAAATAACTTCCGGCCTGCAAAGTGAATAACATTGTTAAATGTGTTAAGTGTTGAATGAATGTCATACCTGAAGGTTCTCGTAGATGACGACCCTCTTGGTAGTAGTGTTGTGCAGACGTATATCTGCACGAGGCGCCGGTTTCACATGAACGACGCCGCTCAAACTGGCGTCGAGGATCACGAGGCATGCACTTATCGTGGTGTCCAACGAGTCAAAGTTCGGTACCGTTCGTAACACCGACAACCGGGACATGAAGCCGCCGCCACCGACTCCGAGATGAGGTGGTGTATGTGGTGGTCGCTGGAGTCCATCTTGTTGTTGGAAGTTCGAGCCATACGAGCTTCCAACGAGGTGGCCACTAACATTCACTCATTTTCAAGTCTCACTGGAGTACGGAGTAGCCGCGGCTACTTGTCCAAGTGCTTGCAGCAGTGTCCCATCTCCATAGGTCTGTCATACCTTCGTACACCTACACCTGCTGGTGCTAAGTTATCCGCATGACCTGATAGTTGGAACCACTGGTGGTTGCGAGTTTTTAAGAGGATGTCGCTTGCTGGAGATGTTAGGACGGAGAACATTCTGTAAGAAGAGAAAAAAATTGTTAATTTTAAAAAGGCCGAAGAAGAAAAAATTCGCTTAAATGCTTTGCAGATCTTTCTACTGAAAAATGCTTTAAATAAAATTTATAGAGCATTAAATTCTGCATCGGAATCTAAAGACAGATTTCCCTTCATATAAAATAATGTTGGATGAAAAAGCAGTAACAGTTTACAATAATCTATCTGAAAGATATTCTAACCTTTGATTACAAATCACAAACTGGAACTATTTAATAATAATAATCAGTAGCCCTTAGAATCGAGGTGTGAATAGCACCCAATATATTTATAAAACGAACAAGATTGAGTTTAGTTTCTTCAACTAGAACTACAAAACAAAGTCACTAACCTTTTAGTTCTTAAGTTACATTTAATAAGTTTTCATATAATAATTGGCAGGGTTCTGATTTGCGGCGCCCGACGATCCGTGCGACCAGTGCTTGCAGCATACAGGTGCCCCAGAGGGCGTAGCTCCAACACTTCACAGCTGCTCAGCCCGCTTCCATGTCCGCTGCTTAATAATGCGGCCTCCAGGTGTTTGGGTTATGGAAGCCGACGCTCTGCTGGGGACAGAGGCGCCTCGGGACTCGCGTAGTCTGACGTACTTCCGCGTACCTCAGATGTGACGAAGCAACTCTAAATGGCAGTGTAGTCATAACATCTTTGTTGTATTTCCCTGCCATGCGGAAAGAGAATTTTTCACTTTCACCGAATAACTTCCGGCCTGCAAAGTGAATAACATTGTTAAATGTGTTTAGTGTTGAATGAATGTCATACCTGGAGGTTCTCGTAGATGATGACCATCTTCGTAGTGGTGTTGTGCAGATGTACTTCACATGAACGACGCCGCTGTCGTCTTCGTCGCACAAGCTGGCTGCTCGAGGTGGTGTTGTGTTGGAGCTGGCTTTACGCCACCAACATTCACTCATTTTCAAGTCTCACTGGTGAAATGGAACCTCCAGGAGTATCATGTTGTAAGAAGCAGCCGCAGCTAGTTGTCCAAGTGCATACAGCAGTGTCCCATCTCCATAGGTGTCATACCACATAGCGTCAGCGTCGCCTGCTTGTGCTAGGCGATCCAGAAGACCAGATAGCTGGAACCACTGGTGGTTGCGAGATTTTATAAGGATGTCGCTTGCTGGAGATGTTTGATTGGTAGTTTGTTATTTTCCAAATCATTCTGAAAGTAATATCAATCAATCAATCATTTAATAGTAACTTACAGTTAAACTCATGCTGAATTGATTGATTAGGGCCTCCGTACTCAAATCGTAATCAATAATATGAAATTAATTAATATTTTTATCATAAATAGTACACAGAAATAATCTCATGTTCACTAGGTGGTTTTAAATATTCATACCTGCAGATTCCGAAACTGACGTCCAAAAACTTCTACGGTCGCTTTCTTTGGGTTTTACTATAATTAGATGTAATTACCAGTAGTCTGTGTGTTTCTATGTTCCCTGAATGTTGACATTTCCGAGGCTGAATGCACCTGATTTGCTTTTAAAATTCAATACATCCAAAACTTTGCTGGAAATTTATGATGCTTGTTGGACATCTGTTGTTGTTCTCATAGCAAAAATACACAATCTATCACTACACACACTCAATTTAACAATAAAACTTGATAATTTAATCATTGAAACAGTTGTTAATTGATTTTTTACTGAATTATTCACGAAATAAAACTTTGACAGGACGAACTGCAGTAGTGACTGCTGAAATATGATGCCATGGCCATGATGCCAGTGACATTTGTGTCAAAAGGAGTGAACTACGAACTGTCATTACTATTATTTTAAAATATAACAATTATTTCTATTGTCGTAAATAAGTGTACTAATTGATATTATCGAGTAATAAACGAGTAATTAAAGAAAATAAATTATATTAATATTGGTAACTTTGTTTAAAAGTTGGCACTAAATTATATATCTACCACTGTGTTAAACACTTGCCTGTCAAAATATTATTTCATTTATTACAACTTCATTGACCTGCATATTTATAGACTGTAATACTAATATTATACTGTATTTTTCTGTATTTGCAAATAATTTATTAAGTGATCAATAAATATGCTAATTTTAAATTAATTGTTATAACGGTACGTATGTAGTGACAGTTTGTCATGGCGCCAACTCTGCAAAAACTTCTCAACTATGATAAAATACTTCCGGTGTATAGCATTATAAAATCAATTATTACATTTATTTAAATTTCTATTTAATTATTAACATTCATATTTATAAGGGTTTACTTTATTAATTAATTCAAAATATTATTTAATAAGCATTTAAGTAAATATGTCAGATCAAACCGGAAGTAATTCATTGTAGTTCATAGATATTTTCAGAGATGTCGCAAATGGTCGCAAACACAAACTGTCATATAACCCTATATCTACTGATTTATTTTCTTGTTTATAACTCAATAATTACCAACTATTGAACATATTTATAACAATATAAGTGAGTATTAAAATCTAGACAATCATATTATTGTGTGATACATAAAATTTGATACTTGTAAATGTAATTGTATGTAATGTAATGAGAAGTAATAAAAGTGTTGTGTGTAATTTTGATTTTTATTCATAGAGAATTTATCTAAATGTTTCTATTGATAATTCTAGGGTTATTGATAAATAAAGCTGCAATAAATCTAGTGGAACAAGTTTCAATCATCCGCCTTGGAGAGTTTAATACTTATTTAATGTTAAAGTTATAGGAAAAGTGTTGAATACTAAATATATCGTTGCAGTTTATTGACATTTTGTGTATTTTAAGTGTATTTCTATACGTTTAGTATTTTAAAAGTGCTTCATTGATATCGTAGTCAATTCTTGAACCTCTACATTGTGGATTCAACTGTTAATTCGCTAAAGAAGTCCTCGAAAACCTCGAGTGCTCACCGAAGATTGGTAACACGAAGATGTAGTGTTATTTAGGATTGTTTTCCAGCTAGAGATACTTAAGGTATGTTCAGTATTTAATTCCTTGCGGATTCTCCACATATTTATACACTATGTTTATAGGAAATTAAAGACATGGAATCGCCAGGTCCAGCAAGAGCCACTACCATGTTCTATCAGACAAATTTGACGCTGTATATTTAGTGACAAGATTTACTGTGTACAATTTTATATTTGTAAATATATACCGGGTGGAGCATCATACCTGTGTACATAGGCGATTAACATGAAAAAACAGTTTTTCTGTGCGCATTGCTCCCCAAATTATTTTAGGCAAAAATGCTTCAAATACATATTGTAGAGCATAAAATTCTGCATCTAAATCAATAAACAGAATTACTTTTACTTGCTTTGTAACGACAGAAATTAAATATGAAAACATGAAAAATTACGTTAAAAATATCAAATAGCCATGGAATTGAAACAAAAATAAATAAATTTTTGACATTTGACAGATGAATGATTAATTTGACGGGTAAAATATCAAATAGACAGAAAAACGATAAGCATTTACTTATTTTTGTTTCAATTCCATGGCTATTTGATATTTTTAACGTAATTTTTCATGTTTTCATATTAAATTTCTGCCGTTACAAAGCAAGTAAAAGTAATTCTGTTTATTGATTTAGATGCAGAATTTTATGCTCTACAATATGTATTTGAAGCATTTTTGCCTAAAATAATTTGGGGAGCAATGCGCACGGAAAAACTGTTTTTTCATGTTAATCGCCTATGTACACAGGTATGATGCTCCACCCGGTATATGTAAATAAATAAAAATAAATACTTCACCCATATCTGAATCAAAAATAATTTATTTATAATTTAACAACGATGCTACATAACACTGATTCTTATAGATAAAATGATGAGATGTTAACAGAATGTTTGGGGTTGAGAAAAATGATTTCTATCATCATATTGCCTGTTACATATTTCAATTCAACTCCCATTATGTTAAGACGTATTGTACTTTACTCTAGTTATTCTATTCTACAAATAATATAAAACTTTTATTTACTAACTCTCTCGTCGCTTACCGCCTAAATGATATCATACTGGCATGAGACAAATACATTTATTTTTAACAATTTAATATCAGAATAGTTTCTTGTTCATCTTTCATACGATATGTTTTAATTAACAATATACTGCTGACGTGCTTCCGCGTACCTCAGATGTAACTAATAACATCCGGCCTGCAAAGTTAATAACATTGTTCAATGTGTTTAGTGTTGAATGAATGTCGTACCTGGAGGTTCTCGCAGATGACGACCATCTTCGTAGTGGTGTTGTACAGATGTACCTCACATGAACGACGCCGCTGTCATCTTAGACGCTCAAGCTGGCGTCGAGGATCACGGGCCAAGCACTCGTCGTGGCGTCCAACGAGTTAAAATTCCACTGGTGGTTGCGAGATTTTATGAGGATGTCGCTTGCTGGAGTTGTTTGGTCGAGGATATTCTACAAGACAACAAAATTGTTAATTTTAAATAGGCCGAGGAAGTAAATTTTTCGCTTTAAATTCATTGCACAACTTTCTAATGAAAAATGCTTTAAATAAAATGTATAGAGCATTAAATTCTGCATCAGAATATGAAAACAGATTTCTCTTCTTATAAAACTATGATGAATGAAAAAGCAAGAACAGTTTAAAATAATCTATCAGAAAGATATTCTAACCTTTGATTGCAAAACAAACTGGAACTATTTAAAAATAATACAAATGCTAGTCCAAGAGGTGTTTGATGTTCGTTGTACTTCATATTTTTGTACCTCCGGCATTCTGTGTAGGTCTCAATAGTACCAACAGGAGATTTTCCAGTGCATATTGATAAGGTTATAGAAACGATTTCTACAGGAATTACTGGTGCCATGTACTTCATTCTGTTATACTTCCAGCAGCTTTGTACACTCTGTGTGTGTCCCATTAGCGTCTCCAGTTTCAGTTCTGTTCTTTAGATCGGTCCTACGACAACATAAAACTGTCAAATAGATTTTTTCACTATACAAACTAATATTTCACACTTTACCAACAATTTATATATTAAAATGATCACGAGAAAATATTGAATCGATTGATGTAAGTTTGAAATATGTACACGATAATATTTTGGATCAAAATTGAATTTTTCCGTAACCACAAACAATGTCAATTGAACACAAGACATGTGGCGTCATCATACAGCGATTGAGTGAACTAGAAACTAGGGGGGTTGAGACGTAAGAGGGAAAGTAAGCAGTGCCGTAGATTTCATTTAAAATATCTTGGGCTACTAATTTTTAATACACATTTTTTAGCTAAATCTGTAACAATAACTATTTTTAACTTATAACCCATATAATTTTGAGTATATTAGGCTTTTTCTCGTTATTAATTAACGAATAATTAATCATTTATCAATAAAAATAAAATTACAGCAAGCAAAATGATTAGAACGCCACTGGTAGATTTGCAAAGCAATCTGATTGGTCGAACGTTTTTCAGGCGCTTAAACTTGCAATTTTAAATTATTATTAGTAATAAAATTACAAAGCTTCTATAATTAGTACCTCAGTTTAAGTTATCGTAAATTAATTTTGTTTTTAGTAAATTTTAAGTATTCTAATAAATTTAAATTTTAAATGTTTCCACAACGCGCAATGTTTTAATTCAATTGTTTCTGTCAAAATGTTTTGCAAAAAAGTGTTTGTACGGAAGGAAAATTTCAGCTTTGACCCATAATATTATTATTGACATAATTAGCACTTATATCAATCGATTCAGTATTTTCTTGTGATTATTTTAGTATATAATTTGTTAGTGAAGTCACAAGTTTTAGTTTGCATATTGAAAGATGTATATAACATACAATACATATGTAAGCATTATTTATTTATTTCATTATTACTATTACTCTTATAAAAAGTGTCGATAAGGGCAAGAATAATTAGTTTTGTGTATATTATAGATGAAATGAGCAAAATTAAGTAGAATTAAATGGCTTTAATTGTTTAAAATTCATTGGAATATTTGAATTCCAGGACTTGCAAACTTTATGTGCAATGCAACATTTTAATTGTACATATTAATGATTCTAAAATGATTTCTTATATCCTGGGCATCAATTAATATATATTTCGATGCATTTCAGTTACAATACCACCACCTGGTAGCTGACACCTGCTGACGGACTGAGATATTTTGCAGAACCAAAGAAAACCAAACAAAGAGATAAGTTCCTTGATTCCATATAATATTAACAATGTAGATTTCTCTTCGATAAAATTTAATTGTTTTCTGTGTCATTATACAAAGATAATTGTAGTTTATATTGACAGTTAGTATACAATAAAATGTTCATTAATCAATTAGGGCACATTTAAATTAATTGAGTTTATTTATATGTTTGCTGTTTAGTTTTAAGTTAGTTTATAAGTAACTCTTCCCTCGTTCCGTAAAACACACACACACACAATTAGTATTAAGTCCAGCGAATATATAAATAATTATTAAATGATGAGCTTAAAGTATTTAAACAGAATATATTTAGTTTTCCTATGTGAGTTGGTTAATGAGCTGTCATTGTGTGAGCCAAATCCTTACAATTTAATTATTTAATTCAGAAGACAATTGGATTAAAATGTGCACAACATAGATGTTGTTATTCATTTCATGTTTCATACTCTGTGACTATTTTGTGAGACTGACGACAATAAAATATTTGCAGACTCATAGTTCGCCCAGTTCCTCAATCCACAGAATTACATCGGAGCCCCCATCTTCACATATGGACTGTCGACATTGAGTAAGAACTTCCAATGATCTGCGACTATAACCAGGGGAAGAACCTGGACGTCTTCAACAGCAAGGACAAAGCAGAATCATTACACAATAAAATGTATTATATTATCTTACAAGTATTGTAATATGTGTTTGTAAAGATTACTGTATTGAATTGTTGATTATGTCGACATCGAACCGATTTAAAGAACAGATTGGGTTCGTTGTTCGATAATTCTAAATGAAAAAGAAAAATATGCTGTTGGGGTGTTGGGATTTGTGTTTTTTTATCTGCATGTGTGTTATGTATTGCCTGTGAGCAATTTTTTTCGGAATTATCTTTGCTGCGCTTCACGCAAGTGATTAAATTTAATTTTTCTTGTTTAAATTCACAATTAAAAAAAATCTTATGGAAAATCGTCCAGCGTCCCACGCAAATTTTTTTTTGGGTATTTATTTCTCATTCAAAATTTACGAATAAAGTTTTTAAAAAATTATCCACCATTCTACGTAATTATAATTAACTAATTTTGTACTGCTATAATGTAAAGTATCAATAGAATAATCCTGATATAGTTATTTACGATACAAGTACGTAAAGCTAGTCTTTAGAAACAAATGGGTCAATTCCTTGGCGGATTCTCCACATATTTACAAACTATGTTAGGAGGAACAGCAACAACCACGTTCTATCAGATAAATTTGACGTATATTTAGTGACAAGATTTACTGTCAACAATTTTATATTTGTAAAATAAATACATGACACATATCTGAATCAAAAATCATTTATTTATAATTTAACAAGGATGCTACAGTCTTTAAAGATAGTTTTAACAATTGATTCAAAGTTTTCTTCCTCGTGTGCATCAGAAATAAAAACAATACTGATTCTTATAGATAAAACGATTTTAATATCTCCTGGAATAACTCTAAAACAGTAAATAAAAGATGTTTGTTGCCACGTAGATAGCTTCTCCAGCTAGAAAATAAATCATGTTTTGTCATCTTCGGAGACTTTATATATCCCGGTTACAAATTCCGGCAAGTGTTTCAGTTACTCCATTCGATTCTTCGGTTTTTATTTAATAATTAACACTATTTCCACCCCGATTCATCGTTTAGTATAGAATTTTATGGGTGATAAACTTACTCCGGAGAGATCAACTGCAAATGATGATGTACCTTTGATACAAATATGTTAATTGCACTTTCAATGTCTGAAATCCAGTTTATACTATACCCTCCTTGGATAATTCGACTTTAATCATTCAATGAAATACTTCACAGTTTGATTTTGATGTCAATTTTGAGGAAAACTCCAGCAAAAACCATTCCTCTGCCTAAAACTTGTAGCAGTTTGTAATAAATATGAATTGTATATAACAACAGAGTACAATTATACCTGTAACATAATTTTCTTTGATTTGTTGAGATACTTCAAGTATTTATCAGTACATGTGTTTAATACTTTTCAAACGTATACGAATATAAAAGGTTTAAAATTGCATGTCAAAAAATGATAACAATACAAGTGGCGCCATCATACAGCGATTGCGTGAACTAGTAGTCGAGGGGAAGGAGGTAGGTTACCAGCGGCGTAGATTTCTTTTAAACTATCCTGGGCTATTAATTTTTAATTCACATTTTTTAGCTAAAACTGTAACAATAACTATTTTTAACTTATAACCCATATAATTTTGAGTATATTAGGCTTTTTCTCGTTATTAATTAACGAATAATTAATCATTTATCAATAAAAATAAAATTAAAGCATGCAAAATGATTAGAACGCCACTGGTATATGTGCAAGCAATCTGATTGGTCGAACGTGATTATTGATTTTTCAATAACGTCATGACGTCACCAAGCTTTTTATTATTATGGATGTTCTATTTCGTTATAATTTTGTGCAGGAACGAAATTCATCCTTGAATTTTTGGTAAAAATAAGATTAAAAGCTATTTACATACTATATAACAATGTGTTTATCAATCTTTATAATTCTAAACTAATAAAAATTAACTTTTTTAATAAATAAATTCACTGGAACAAATTTTATTGTTTAAGCATTGTTGGCTAGTTTGCCGCTAGATAGCAGTGTTGTAGAGAGCAAAATTTTATTCATAGAATCAAGCATTTTTTGACAATTTCTTTATGTATTATTATAATTAAAAATATTGTAAACAAATTATAGAATTTATTTCATGGCCTTTGAATCACCTCTAAGTTACCGACTGACTTATAGTTTGCTATAATAAAAATTTATTTACCCTTTTCAGGGCACAATGTTTTATAAAAATATTTAATAATTATTATTCCCTCTAGTGTAGAAGGGAATTAAACGGAAATACTTAGACAATTGCTAATAACATACTATATTCTCAATATTTTTACCAACATATTTCAATTAAATTATTGAATAATCAACATTTTATTTATCTGCCCTTTGTTGGGCAAAATGTTTAATAAAAATACTTAATAATTATTATTCTCTCTAGCGTAGCAGCGATTTGAACGCAGAGACTAGACAATTGCTAATAATATACTATATTCTGAATATTATTGTCAACATTTTTCAACTGAAACATTTAATTGGCCTTTTTTGGACCTGATTTTAACAATATATAAAAATCGTAGTTGTTTAGAACAGCATATATGTGAATATGGTAAAGTATACGGATGATAGAATAAATTAAAGGCGAATTGAACTAGATAATTGCTGACATTATGTATTTATTTATTATAAAAATTCTTTTGAATCGATTCACCAAAAAGACTCGTTCACTGAGATTCATTCAAAATGAACAGAACTGTTGTACTCAAAGATTTTATCTCGCACTGTGGGTAAAACTGAATCATACGACGTCACCGTTCGGTCAGTTTAAGGTTGTTTAAGGAATAGTGAACAAAACAAAGTATTACTTCTAAGAATGTCACTCTGAAAATCTTATCTACGTTTATGTTATGGTCCAAACTGCTAAATGGATTATCGAAACGTTTATGGCGGTGTTTATATTGCTCGAGGAGTAAGTTTTGTTGGGGGTATAGTTCTACTAGAATCCTAAAAGTATATCTTTCAAAATTTTGCGATGCGGACCGAATCTGTTTAACATGTACTGAAACCCGGTGACTCGTTCGCGACCAAGAAAGTGGTCCGGATCTTTTCGTTCAAATTGAACGGGTCGTTCGCGAACGACACTTCTCTAATAAAAATCAGTTTTAGTTCTGCTCTTAATCTTGCATAATAAACAATTATATAGTTATTGGATACAGTTTTTTAATCTAAATATTTTTTTGTATTTACAACAATCTCCATATTAATAGAAATATCATCATATTGCCTGTTACATATTTCAATTCAACTCCCATTGTGTTAAGACGTATTGTACTTTACCCTAGTTATTCTATTCTACAAATAATATAAAACTTTTATTTACTAACTCTCTCGTCAAGATATCATACAAGGAAGAGGCAAATACATTTATTTTTAACGATTTAATATTAGAATAGTTTCTTGTTCATCTTTCATACGATATGCTTTAATTAACAATATACTGCTGACGTACTTCCGCGTACCTCAGATGTAACTAATAACTTCCGGCCTGCAAAGTGAATAACATTGTTCAATGTGTTTAGTGTTGAATGAATGTCATACCTGGAGGTTCTCGCAGATGACGACCATCTTCGTAGTGGTGTTGTACAGATGTACTTCACATGAACGACGCCGCTGTCGTCTTCGACGCTCAAGCTGGCGTCGAGGATCACGAGCCATGCACTCGTCGTGGCGTCCAACGAGTTAAAATTCCACTGGTGGTTGCGAGATTTTATGAGGATGTCGCTTGCTGGAGTTGTTTGGTCGAGGACATTCTACAAGACAACAAAATTGTTAATTTTAAATAGGCCGAGGAAGTAAATTTTTTGCTTTAGATTCATTGCAGAACTTTCTAATGAAAAATGCTTTAAATAAAATTTATAGAGCATTAAATTCTGCATCAGAATCTGAAAACAGATTTCTCTTCATATAAAACTATGATGAATGAAAAAGCAAGAACAGTTTAAAATAATCTATCAGAAAGATATTCTAACCTTTGATTGCAAAACAAACTGGAACTATTTAATAATAATACAATTGCTAATCCAAGAGGTGTTTGATGTTCGTTGTACTTTATACTTGTGCACAGCACATTTTGTGTTGATCAAATTTCAGGTTACAGAAACGATTTCTACTGGAATTACTGGTGCCATGTACTTCATTCTGTTATACATCCAGCAGCTTTGTACACTCTGTGTGTGTCCCATTAGCGTCTTCAGTTTCAGCAACAGCTGCAATGTCATAAACACAACATAAAACTGTCAAATAGATCCTTTTCACTATACAAACTAATATTTCACACTTCACCAACAATTTATATATTAAAATGATCACGAGAAAATATTGAATCGATTGATGTAAGTTTGAAATATGTACACGATAATATTTTGGATCAAAATTGAATTTTTCCGTAACCACAAACAATGTCAATTGAACACAAGACATGTGGCGTCATCATACAGCGATTGAGTGAACTAGAAACTAGGGGGGTTGAGACGTAAGAGGGAAAGTAAGCAGTGCCGTAGATTTCATTTAAAATATCTTGGGCTACTAATTTTTAATACACATTTTTTAGCTAAATCTGTAACAATAACTATTTTTAACTTATAACCCATATAATTTTGAGTATATTAGGCTTTTTCTCGTTATTAATTAACGAATAATTAATCATTTATCAATAAAAATAAAATTACAGCAAGCAAAATGATTAGAACGCCACTGGTAGATTTGCAAAGCAATCTGATTGGTCGAACGTTTTTCAGGCGCTTAAACTTGCAATTTTAAATTATTATTAGTAATAAAATTACCTCAGTTTAAGTTATCGTAAATTAATTTTGTTTTTAGTAAATTTTAAGTATTCTAATAAATTTAAATTTTAAATGTTTCCACAACGCGCCATGTTTTAATTCAATTGTTTCTGTCAAAATGTTTTGCAAAAAAGTGTTTGTACGGAAGGAAAAATTCAGCTTTGACCCATAATATTATTATTGACATAATTAGCACTTATATCAATCGATTCAGTATTTTCTTGTGATTATTTTAGTATATAATTTGTTAGTGAAGTCACAAGTTTTAGTTTGCATATTGAAAGATGTATATAACATATAATACATATGTAAGCATTATTTATTTATTTCATTATTACTATTACTCTTATAAAAAGTGTCGATAAGGGCAAGAATAATTAGTTTTGTGTATATTATAGATGAAATGAGCAAAATTAAGTAGAATTAAATGGCTTTAATTGTTTAAAATTCATTGGAATATTTGAATTCCAGGACTTGCAAACTTTATGTGCAATGCAACATTTTAATTGTACATATTAATGATTCTAAAATGATTTCTTATATCCTGAGCATCAATTAATATATATTTCGATGCATTTCAGTTACAATACCACCACCTGGTAGCTGACACTTGCTGACGGACAGATATTTTTTCTACAATCGTTGCACAATATCTACATTGTTATTCCATTTTTAGTTAGGAAATGTTCAAAATTGTCGCTCTAGGGCGACAAAGTAACATATTGTCGCACTAGTGCGACAAAAATAAAACAAAAATAAATTAGATAAAAGTAAATGATGCATTGGATTTTTCTGGTAATAACCTTGCTATTGTAAATACAGTTGGCATATACGTACATACACTTCAACTTAATCACCATAAACGTATTCACTCTGTAGACTTTATGTCAAATGTACTGCATATGTCAAATGTACTCCATGTGTCAAATTATGATTTCTTTGAAAATGTTTATTTTGTTCATAAACGTTGTCATGATTACGGTGACATGGGTAACTACAATTTTACTGAATTGTTATAGGCGGGACCAAAGATAATTTTGAAAATTAATTTTTTTTCTACAGCTTGACATTGTTCAACGATTGTAGAAAAAATATTGTGTGTATCTCGTCGGATAGAGCTTGTTCGGTGCACTTGTCGAGTTGTTGATCTCGGCTTCGCCTCGATCAACAATTTCTCGCCGCGTGCAACAAACAATGCTCTATCCGCACTTGATACACAAATAACTATTGCAGAACCAAAGAAAACCAAACAAAGAGATAAGTTCCTTGATTCCATATAATATTAACAATGTAGATTTCTCTTCGATAAAATTTAATTGTTTTCTGTGTCATTATACAAAGATAATTGTAGTTTATATTGACAGTTAGTATACAATAAAATGTTCATTAATCAATTAGGGCACATTTAAATTAATTGAGTTTATTTATATGTTTGCTGTTTAGTTTTAAGTTAGTTTATAAGTAACTCTTCCCTCGTTCCGTAATACACACACACACAATTAGTATTAAGTCCAGCGAATATATAAATAATTATTAAATGATGAGCTTTAAGTATTTAAACAGAATATATTTAGTTTTCCTATGTGAGTTGGTTAATGAGCTGTCATTGTGTGAGCCAAATCCTTACAATTTAATTATTTAATTCAGAAGACAATTGGATTAAAATGTGCACAACATAGATGTTGTTTTTCATTTCGTATTTCATACTCTGTGACTATTTTGTGAGACTGGCGACAATAAAATATTTTCAGACTCATAGTTCGACCAGTCCCTCAATCCACAGAATCACATCGGAGCCCCCATCTTCACACATGGACTGTCGACATTGAGTAAGAACTTCCAATGATCTGCGACTATAACCAGGAGAAGAACCTGGACGTCTTCAACAGCAAGAACAAAGCAGAATCATTACACAATAAAATGTATTATATTATCTTATAAGTATTGTAAACTGTTGATTGTGTCGACATCGGACCGATTTAAAGAACAGATTGGGTTCGTTGTTCGATAATTCTAAATGAAAAAGAAAAATATGCTGTTGGGGTGTTGGGATTTGTGTTTTTTTATCTGCATGTGTGTTATGTATTGCCTGTGAGCAATTTTTTTCGGAATTATCTTTGCTGCGCTTCACGCAAGTGATTAAATTTAATTTTTCTTGTTTAAATTCACAATTAAAAAAAATCTTTTGGAAAATCGTCCAGCGTCCCACGCAAATTTTTTTTTGGGTATTTATTTCTCATTCAAAATTTACGAATAAAGTTTTTAAAAAATTATCCACCATTCTACGTAATTATATTTAACTAATTTTGTATTGCTATAATGTAAAGTATCAATAGAATAATCCTGATATAGTTATTTACGATACAAGTACGTAAAGCTAGTCTTTAGAAACAAATGGGTCAATTCCTTGGCGGATTCTCCACATATTTATACACTATGTTAGGAGGAACAGCAACAACCACGTTCTATCAGATAAATTTGACGTATATTTAGTGACAAGATTTACTGTCAACAATTTTATATTTGTAAAATAAATACATCACACATATCTGAATCAAAAATCATTTATTTATAATTTAACAACGATGCTACAGTCTTCGTTCATTTAAAGATAGTTTTAACAATTGATTCAAAGTTTTCTTCCTCGTGTGCATCAGAAATAAAAACATAATACTGATTCTTATAGATAAAATGATTTTAATATCTCCTGGAATAACTCTAAAACATCTACAAAATCAATCATGTTTTGTCATCTCCGGAGACTTTATATATCCCGGTTACAAATTCCGGCAAGTGTTTCAGTTACTCCATTCGATTCTTCGGTTTTTATTTAATAATTAACACTATTTCCACCCCGATTCATCGTTTAGTATAGAATTTTATGGGTGATAAACTTACTCCGGAGAGATCAACTGCAAATGATGATGTACCTTTGATACAAATATGTTAATTGCACCCTCCTTGGATAATTCGACTTTAATCATTCAATGAAATACTTCACAGTTTGATTTTGATGTCAATTTTGAGGAAAACTCAAGCAAAAACCATTCCTCTGCCTAAAAGTTGTGACAGTTGTAATAAATTTGAATTGTTTATATCAACAGAGTACAATTATACCTGTAACATTGTTTTCTTTGATTTGTTGAGATACTTCAAGTGTTTAATATTTTCAAACGTATACGAATATGAAAGGTATCTGTCAAAAAATGAAAACAATACAAGTGGCGTCATCATACAGCGATTGCGTGAACTAGTAGCATCGAGGGGAAGGAGGTAGGTTACCAGCGGCGTAGATTTCTTTTAAACTATCGTGGGCTATTAATTTTTAATTCACATTTTTTAGCTGAAACTGTAACAATAACTATTTTTATCTTATAACCCAGATAATTTTTAGTATATTAGGCTATTTTTCGTTATTAATTAACGAATAATTAATCATTTATCAATAAAAATAAAATTGAAGCATGCAAAATGATTAGAACGCCACTGGAAGATGTCCAAGGAATCTGATTGGTCGAACGTATTTCATGCATTTTAACAAATTTTAAATTATTATTTATTATATTATATTAATTTACACAGCTTTTAACTAATCGAACCCATCATCGACGGAAAATAGAGACCACTATTTTTCATCAATGAACAAAAGCTACCGAATTATTTTCTAACCTTAAATTACGAATCTCTGTTTTGTCAATGTTTATACTGATGTCATCAACTGATATGTAATTTTCGTATAATCTTTAAAAGTATATCAATTGTATTACAGTTTGAATGATCTATGTTTACGTTCAGAATCTGCGTTTTGGCCAATGTGTTTACCTACCACAAGTGATAAGAAATGATCTCAGATAATTGCGGAAATATACATCTGCTTATTGGATCTTGTATTCAACACATTCACATGTAGAATACAAACAGATACTACAAGGGGACATGGTAAAGCTAAAATTGTAGT
This sequence comes from Poecilus cupreus, assembly GCA_963942605.1. NCBI lineage: Eukaryota > Metazoa > Arthropoda > Insecta > Coleoptera > Carabidae > Poecilus > Poecilus cupreus. The sequence continues at coordinate 12,577,243 of OZ012727.1, read as the reverse complement.
TTCATGTGCGAAAAACAAACTTTAATCTGATTTATTAACAATTATAGTTTTTAGACAGCAGATGGTCCGTTAGAAGTAAAAAGTGTCTCCATTTTCTGAGAGTTTCTAAATCGCTTGGGCTTCTTTCTCAACTATAGAGTGCTTTCGTTCTGTGTGTGAAAGAGTTCTCGATAAGAAGGCTACTGGACGACCGGACTGAGACATAGAAACAGCTATGGCAAAATGGCAATTGTTTAGCATTCATAAAGTTCTGTAAATTTTTGTCAAGTTCTTCCTGATCTAAATACACAAAAGTATCCTTTAATTCTACGATTTAATGACTTCATTCATGATTGTTTGAAAAGCGGCTACACCGAAGGGAATTCTTTTAAATTAAAATAGCTGGCCACAAGCTTCAAATGCAATAAAAGGTCTATCAGTTTCGATGATAAGCAGAGCGAAGTAAACACTGTATAATTAGCTACTTTGTTGACAATATCCTCTATTGTTGATAGTGGATTTTCATTTGTTGAGCTCTCCATGGCGATCAACTTGCTTCCATTTCTATGATTTAGTGTCTGTCATATATTTTAAATAACTATACGTTGTCTAGCAACGCTTTGTTATGTTAACTGTCATTCTATTAGTACTGAATTTCATGGCTGGTAGTATGGTCACGGTTTTATCCCCGGGGGTAAGCTTGAGGATAAAAATCGTAGTATATTGCGATTTTAACGTGGTTTTAAGTATGTTTGGTTGTATTTACCATAGTAACACTGTCGAACTTACAACCAAACTTACAACTGGTGCAAGGTGAGTTTATGTTGTGCTAGAAATAATAACGACAAGTATTGGGGAAATTGTTGATGTTATTGAAGAGGGAAATGAAGTACAAGGCGTAGCAGAACCTTGAATAGTATTTTTCTGTCACGAAATCTTCTACGTACAAAATTTATTTTCAATTTGATAATTCATATCACTGCAATAAAATAGCATCTAAATAAGGATGAAAAACATGTATATCTGAATATACCTATGTTTTATAATAATTTGAGAAAATTAATTAATTAAATACTTAATAGTATAGCTAAAAGTAGTTTAATAAAGCATATTGTCCTGACAAAATAAAAATATTTTGATAATTATAATTTGTTTATTTATTCTACACATCCAGAGCTATTTTGCAATATGTTATATGTTCATAAGAAGAACCATAAATGAAGATGCATCTTATTTGATTCTTCCCAGTGACTGGTTTCAATATTCCATTTTCTTCTTGGGTTAAATTCTTCTATTCATGACTGGAATTAAAGTATTAATACAATATTTGAACATATTTTCGAAATTATTAGATTTCGCTGTTCAGTGTTCTGCATCATATCTCGAACTGTCGATCTGCTGTCGTTGATGAAATCATCGGGACATAGTCCCGGTGCTTTCTTAACAAATGTAACTGATGATGGTGGTGGAGATCCAGCACCAGTTTTAGCCACTGTTTTCCCGACAACACATTTTATCTCTTTCCACTGCTGCTTCAATTTATTAGCATCTCTTCTATAGCCATTCCCTCTGAACCTTTCTTCAATTATCTTCCCTGCATTCTTTTTCTTCTTTAGTATCCTTATCACTATTTTACTTTTTTATTATGATTTTATACCTCTTTTAAACATTCCAGTAAAAAGCTCCTTTTCATCATTCGTTAAATTTTCACAAATTTTTCCACACATTTCTTTTTTATTTCCTAAAAAATATATATCAGATTGTTATTATGTTTTAACGATGATATTTTAATAAAATACTGTAAAATGAAAAGAAATATAACAAATTAAATCAATTTATTCTTATTTCAACTTCGCTAACCTCACAATTTGAGCATCAGTTGACAGTTGATGTCACTAGTTACACTGTTGCCAAGTCAAATTTATTGTTTCTCCGTTGTAGCCTACAACCGGTCTAAAACTGCGACGATTCTACGCTTGGTTGTAAGTAAGTTTTAAGACATTGCCATGGTTTTAGTTACAACAGAGTTACCCCCGGGGATAAAACCGTGACCATACTACCAGCCCATATGTATAATTTTGCTGAATAAAACCTATTTTCTGGAGGTTTAAACTGATTATTTCACTCATTACAAATTTTACCAATCAGAATGTCTCATTTTTCATTGTTGTGCATTTTAGATAAGCGATGCTGTTTATTCGCGATTAAATTGAAGCTAGTTTTTATATGCAAAATTTGAACATTTTGAAGGCATATTTAGCCGGATAATTAGTTGCAGAAGCAAGATACTTACATGTTCTTTACCTTTACTTGTATTTTATATCTTTAAACATGCTGAATTATTCAATTCAAGCTATTTTTATTTACAAATTTTTGACATTTATTTGACAAGTAAAAATAAAAACAAACAATTTGCTATAGTTACACTATAACAACATAATTTTATGGTTCTTTTTGTTTATGAGTGTACCGATTTATTTATGTAAAAATGTGTCAAAATCAACGTTTTACTATAATTTCTTCGGCAAGTATTAAAGTTTATGCTATGAATTCATGAAATAATCTTGGCATATACCCCTCGTGCTAAAGAATTCAATCGATTAAATTTGATGTGTAGCTTATTTATAAAATTTTGCTTTTAAAAAAGTGTTATCGTACATAATAATTTAAGATAAAATCCCTCGACCTGCGGTCTCGAGATTTTTTCAAATTATTATGTACTCAAACACTTTGGTTTACAGTGCGTTGACAAATTGAAAAATAGTGACGCTGGTTTTATATTATGTTCATGATGATAGATGTTCTACACACTTTTGAATAGTGTACTTTGTTATTGCAGTTTACATTTCTGGCTGGACATCGATTACGGAGATGAAATCCGGAACCTCAGAAGACACAAATGCATCAATTGATTCATTATCTATTAGCTGAGAATTAGGATTAGTAGTAGCATTCATAACATGGTTTGCGAATGCTGTCAAACTTAAATTAAATCTCCGTCTGATATGATGTGATTGTAGTCCAGCACTGAATGAATCTCGTACACAGTCATCTCTATTTGTTTCAGCTGTGACAGCTTTGAATTTACATTCTCGAATATGTTTACGAGAAGAGAGTTTATGTCGAGCAAATACTTCATTTACAGGGTTTTCAATATAGAGATAGCATCATTCAATGAAGCAGAATCACTCACTTTTTCATATTGATTCGGTGAAACAGAGTTGATTAAGAGACGCAGCTTTTCCGATTCATTAGGTTGAACAGCTATGAGCAGCACTGTTCGATTCTGGATCAATATCGAGTCTTCCGGGCTTCAAGAGACGATCCATAATTTAGTTTAACAAATTGTTGTAGTATTGACCAAATTGTATGCTTTATTTAACTAATACAACGTTCATAAATATTTCACAACACGAATTGACATAACATAACTTTTTTCATTATATTTCCGTGTTCAACGAACTTACAGAAAGAAAACAGACATCTCAAACCAAAAAAAAACTATGTTAGAGGTATAATTGAACTCTTGTTATTATGTACAATTCAAATTTATTACATTAATAATAATAACCACGCATAAGCGGCCAGGACACTTTCTGCTCGAGAAACACACACTATTTTTTCTACGACCGATTCAATAATGATTAAAAAACTGGAAGAAAATATTTATTTATTCCGATCCATTTTGCAGTAAGCAATGCTAAACCGTTTCCAAGGTGATGGATACTATTTCTTCTGTTATTTGTTTGAATCGCATGACAGATATTAATTTTTCAATTCAATTATGACGTTAAAATTTAGTGAAACATCATGGCATGATGGATAGTGACGAATGTGAAATAAAATGTACTCCACCACACATCAAAGAAGCTGCGAAGAATGTAATATTAAATCTATTACCTGAAAAGTCGAAGAATAGGTATGAGAAGGAATATGCCTTGTTCAAAGTAACTTGTCATTAAAAGTAAACTTGCTGTTATTGTAAGATAGTATTGTTAAATATTACCTACTGTTATCATGAACTGTTTTCAACAACAACTGTACATTTTTCTATTCTACTAGAGATATTTATTTTGCTGCTTGCCAAGCGGCAAACGTCAATTTTCTGCTTTCAACTGACAGTTGGAAATGTATATATTTTGCTCGGTCGTAGAAAAAATAAATACTTCACTCATATCTGAATCAAAAATCATTTATTTATAATTTAACAAGGATGCTACAGTCTTCGTTCATTTAAAGATAGTTTTAACAATTGATTCAAAGTTTTCTTCGTCGTGTGCATCAGAAATAAAAACATAATACTGATTCTTATAGATAAAACGATTTTAATATCTCCTGGAATAACTCTAAAACAGTAAATAAAAGATGTTTGTTGCCATGTAGCAAGCTTGTCCAGCTCCAAAATCAATCATGTTTTGTCATCTCCGGAGACTTTATATATCCCGGTTACAAATTCCGGCAAGTGTTTCAGTTACTCCATTCGATTCTTCAGTTTTTATTTAATAATTAACACTATTTCCACCCCGATTCATCGTTTAGTACTTCTGTACTATGGGTGATAAACTTAATCGGGAGAGATCAACTGCAAATGATGATGTACCTTTAATACAAATATGTTAATTGCACTTTCAATGTCTGAAATCCAGTTTATACTATACCCTCCTTGGATAATTCGACTTTAATCATTCAATGAAATACTTCACAGTTTGATTTTGATGTCTATTTGAGGAAAACTCAAACAAAAACCATTCCTCTGCCTAAAACTTGTAGCAGTTTGTAATAAATATGAATTGTATATAACAACAGAGTACAATTATAACTGTAACATAGTTTTCTTTGATTTGTTGAGATACTTCAAGTATTTATCAGTATATGTGTTTAATACTTTTCAAATGTATACGAATATAAAAGTTTTAAAGTGGTATGTGTCAAAAAATGAAAACAATACAAGTGGCGTCATCATACAGCGATTGCGTGAACTAGTAGCAGCGAGGGGAAGGAGGTAGGTTACCAGCGGCGTAGATTTCTTTTAAACTATCCTGGGCTATTAATTTTTAATTCACATTTTTTAGCTAAAACTGTAACAATAAATATTTTTAACTTATAACCCATATAATTTTGAGTATATTAGGCTATTTTTCGTTATTAATGAAGAAATAATTAATCATTTATCAATAAAAATAAAATTAAAGCATGCAAAATGATCAGAACGCCACTGTTACATGTGCAAGCAATCTGATTGGTCGAACATATTTCAAGACTTAAAATTACAATTTTAAATTATTATTTATTATATTATATTAATTTACACAGCTTTTAACTAATCGAACCCATCATCTACGGAAAATAGAGGCTTCTCTATTTTTTATCAATGAATATAAGCTACCGCATTATTTTCTAACCTTAAATTACGAATCTCTGTTGTGTCAATCTGATATATATTTTTCGTGTAATCTTTAAAAGTATATCAATTGTATTACAGTTTGAATGATCCATGTTTACGTTCAGAAGCTGCGTTTTGGCCAATGTGTTTACCTACCACAAGTGATAAGAAATGATCTCAGATAATTGCGGAAATATACATCTGCTTATTGAATCTTGTATTCAACACATTCACATGCAGAAAGAAACAGATTAATCAAGGGGACATGGTAAAGCTAAAATTGTAGTTTCATGTACAAAAAACAAACTTTAATCTGATTTATTAACAATTATAGTTTTTAGACAGCAGATGGTCCGTTAGAAGTAAAAAGTGTCTCCATTTTCTGAGAATTTCTAAATCGCTTGGGCTTCTTTGTCAACTATAGAGTGCTTTCGGTCTGTGTGTTAAAGAGTTCTCGATAAGAAGGCTACTGGACGACTAGACTGAGACATAGAAACAGCTATGGCAAAATGGCAATTGTTTAGCATTCATAAAGTTCTGTAAATTTCTGTCAAGTTCTTCCTGATCTAAATACACAAAAGTATCCTTTAATCCTTCAGATTTAATGACTTCATTCATGATTGTTTGAAAAGCTACACCGAAGGGAATTTTCTTAAATTGAAATAGCTGGCCACAAGCTTCAAATGCAGTAAAAAGTCTATCAGTTTCGATGATAAGCAGAGCGAAGTAAACACTGTATAATTAGCTACTTTGTTGACAATATCCTCTATTCTTGGTAGTGGATTTTCATTTGTTGAGCTCTCCATGGCGATCAACTTGCTTCTATTTCTATAAATGATTTACTGTCTGTCATATATTTTAAATAACTATACGTTGACTAGCAACGCTTTATTATGTTAACTGTCATTCTATTAGTACTGAATTTCATATGTACAATTTTGCTGAATAAAACTTATTTTCTGGAGGTTTAAACTGATTAGTTAATTACAGTGTCACTTTTTGAATATCGACGAGATTTACAGTTCGTTGACAAATTGAAAAATAGTGACGCTGGTTATTATGTTCATGATGATAGATGTTCTACACACTTTTGAATAAAGTCCTTTGTTTCCACAGTTATTGCAGTTTACATTTCTGGCTGGACATCGATTACGGAGATGAAATCCGGAACCACAGAAGACACAAGTGCATCAATTGATTCATTATCTATTAGCTGAGAATAAGGATAAGTAGGAAGCAGCGCAGCAGGCAGAGGAAGGTTAAAAACACGTAAATTTATCTTGCTCCAAATAACAATTATACGCGATTAAAAAACATGTATTATACATCAAAATGACCGGTGAACTCTCCTCTTTCTACCAGTATATAAATTGTATATGTTAATATGTCTGAAACGAAATTAAAAATCGAAAACAGCGAACGCAAATGTTACATGGTGCAAGGAGGATGCAGAGCATCAGGCAGAGGAAGGTTAAAAACACGTAAATTTATCGTGCTCCAAATAACAATTATACGCGATTAAAAAACATGTATTATACATCAAAATGACCGGTGAACTCTCCTCTTTCTACCAGTATATAAATTGTATATGTTAATATGTCTGAAACGAAATTAAAAATCGAAAACAGCGAACCCAAATGTTACATGGTGCAGGGAGGACGCAGCGAGGCAGGCCTGGGAATGTTAAAAACACGTAAATTTATCTTGCTCCAAATAACAATTATACGCGATTAAAAAACATGTATTATACATCAAAATGACCGGTGAACTCTCCTCTTTCTACCAGTATATAAATTGTATATGTTAATATGTCTGAAACGAAATTAAAAATCGAAAACAGCGAACGCAAATGTTACATGGTGCAAGGAGGATGCAGAGCATCAGGCAGAGGAAGGTTAAAAACACGTAAATTTATCTTGCTCCAAATAACAATTATACGCGATTAAAAAACATGTATTATACATCAAAATGACCGGTGAACTCTCCTCTTTCTACCAGTATATAAATTGTATATGTTAATATGTCTGAAACGAAATTAAAAATCGAAAACAGCGAACGCAAATGTTACATGGTGCAAGGAGGATGCAGAGCATCAGGCAGAGGAAGGTTAAAAACACGTAAATTTATCTTGCTCCAAATAACAATTATACGCGATTAAAAAACATGTATTATACATCAAAATGACCGGTGAACTCTCCTCTTTCTACCAGTATATAAATTGTATATGTTAATATGTCTGAAACGAAATTAAAAATCGAAAACAGCGAACGCAAATGTTACATGGTGCAGGGAGGACGCAGCGAGGCAGGCCTGGGAATGTTAAAAACACGTAAATTTATCTTGCTCCAAATAACAATTATACGCGATTAAAAAACATGTATTATACATCAAAATGACCGGTGAACTCTCCTCTTTCTACCAGTATATAAATTGTATATGTTAATATGTCTGAAACGAAATTAAAAATCGAAAACAGCGAACGCAAATGTTACATGGTGCAAGGAGGATGCAGAGCATCAGGCAGAGGAAGGTTAAAAACACGTAAATTTATCTTGCTCCAAATAACAATTATACGCGATTAAAAAACATGTATTATACATCAAAATGACCGGTGAACTCTCCTCTTTCTACCAGTATATAAATTGTATATGTTAATATGTCTGAAACGAAATTAAAAATCGAAAACAGCGAACCCAAATGTTACATGGTGCAGGGAGGACGCAGCGAGGCAGGCCTGGGAATGTTAAAAACACGTAAATTTATCTTGCTCCAAATAACAATTATACGCGATTAAAAAACATGTATTATACATCAAAATGACCGGTGAACTCTCCTCTTTCTACCAGTATATAAATTGTATATGTTAATATGTCTGAAACGAAATTAAAAATCGAAAACAGCGAACGCAAATGTTACATGGTGCAAGGAGGATGCAGAGCATCAGGCAGAGGAAGGTTAAAAACACGTAAATTTATCTTGCTCCAAATAACAATTATACGCGATTAAAAAACATGTATTATACATCAAAATGACCGGTGAACTCTCCTCTTTCTACCAGTATATAAATTGTATATGTTAATATGTCTGAAACGAAATTAAAAATCGAAAACAGCGAACGCAAATGTTACATGGTGCAGGGAGGACGCAGCGAGGCAGGCCTGGGAATGTTAAAAACACGTAAATTTATCTTGCTCCAAATAACAATTATACGCGATTAAAAAACATGTATTATACATCAAAATGACCGGTGAACTCTCCTCTTTCTACCAGTATATAAATTGTATATGTTAATATGTCTGAAACGAAATTAAAAATCGAAAACAGCGAACGCAAATGTTACATGGTGCAGGGAGGACGCAGCGAGGCAGGCCTGGGAATGTTAAAAACACGTAAATTTATCTTGCTCCAAATAACAATTATACGCGATTAAAAAACATGTATTATACATCAAAATGACCGGTGAACTCTCCTCTTTCTACCAGTATATAAATTGTATATGTTAATATGTCTGAAACGAAATTAAAAATCGAAAACAGCGATCGCAAATGTTACATGGTGCAAGGAGGATGCAGAGCATCAGGCAGAGGAAGGTTAAAAAAATGTAAATTTATCTTGCTCCAAATAACAATTATACGCGATTAAAAAACATGTATTATACATCAAAATGACCGGTGAACTCTCCTCTTTCTACCAGTATATAAATTGTATATGTTAATATGTCTGAAACGAAATTAAAAATCGAAAACAGCGAACGCAAATGTTACATGGTGCAAGGAGGATGCAGAGCATCAGGCAGAGGAAGGTTAAAAAAACGTAAATTTATCTTGTTCCAAATAACAATTATACGCGATTAAAAAACATGTATTATACATCAAAATGACCGGTGAACTCTCCTCTTTCTACCAGTATATAAATTGTATATGTTAATATGTCTGAAACGAAATTAAAAATCGAAAACAGCGAACGCAAATGTTACATGGTGCAGGGAGGACGCAGCGAGGCAGGCCTGGGAATGTTAAAAACACGTAAATTTATCTTGCTCCAAATAACAATTATACGCGATTAAAAAACATGTATTATACATCAAAATGACCGGTGAACTCTCCTCTTTCTACCAGTATATAAATTGTATATGTTAATATGTCTGAAACGAAATTAAAAATCGAAAACAGCGAACGCAAATGTTACATGGTGCAAGGAGGACGCAGCGCGGCAGGCAGAGGAATGTTAAAAAAACGTAAATTTATCTTGCTCCAAATAACAATTATACGCGATTAAAAAACATGTATTATACATCAAAATGACCGGTGAACTCTCCTCTTTCTACCAGTATATAAATTGTATATGTTAATATGTCTGAAACGAAATTAAAAATCGAAAACAGCCAACGCAAATGTTACATGGTGCAGGGAGGACGCAGCGCGGCAGGCAGAGGAAGGTTAAAAACACGTAAATTTATCTTGCTCCAAATAACAATTATACGCGATTAAAAAACATGTATTATACATCAAAATGACCGGTGAACTCTCCTCTTTCTACCAGTATATAAATTGTATATGTTAATATGTCTGAAACGAAATTAAAAATCGAAAACAGCGAACGCAAATGTTACATGGTGCAGGGAGGACGCAGCGAGGCAGGCCTGGGAATGTTAAAAAAACGTAAATTTATCTTGCTCCAAATAACAATTATACGCGATTAAAAAATATGTATTATACATCAAAATGACCGGTGAACTCTCCTCTTTCTACCAGTATATAAATTGTATATGTTAATATGTCTGAAACGAAATTAAAAATCGAAAACAGCGAACGCAAATGTTACATGGTGCAGGGAGGACGCAGCGCGGCAGGCCTGGGAATGTTAAAAAAACGTAAATTTATCTTGCTCCAAATAACAATTATACGCGATTAAAAAACATGTATTATACATCAAAATGACCGGTGAACTCTCCTCTTTCTACCAGTATATAAATTGTATATGTTAATATGTCTGAAACGAAATTAAAAATCGAAAACAGCGAACGCAAATGTTACATGGTGCAGGGAGGACGCAGCGAGGCAGGCCTGGGAATGTTAAAAAAACGTAAATTTATCTTGCTCCAAATAACAATTATACGCGATTAAAAAATATGTATTATACATCAAAATGACCGGTGAACTCTCCTCTTTCTACCAGTATATAAATTGTATATGTTAATATGTCTGAAACGAAATTAAAAATCGAAAACAGCGAACGCAAATGTTACATGGTGCAGGGAGGACGCAGCGCGGCAGGCCTGGGAATGTTAAAAAAACGTAAATTTATCTTGCTCCAAATAACAATTATACGCGATTAAAAAACATGTATTATACATCAAAATGACCGGTGAACTCTCCTCTTTCTACCAGTATATAAATTGTATATGTTAATATGTCTGAAACGAAATTAAAAATCGAAAACAGCGAACGCAAATGTTACATGGTGCAGGGAGGACGCAGCGAGGCAGGCCTGGGAATGTTAAAAAAACGTAAATTTATCTTGCTCCAAATAACAATTATACGCGATTAAAAAACATGTATTATACATCAAAATGACCGGTGAACTCTCCTCTTTCTACCAGTATATAAATTGTATATGTTAATATGTCTGAAACGAAATTAAAAATCGAAAACAGCGAACGCAAATGTTACATGGTGCAAGGAGGATGCAGAGCATCAGGCAGAGGAAGGTTAAAAACACGTAAATTTATCTTGCTCCAAATAACAATTATACGCAATTAAAAAACATGTATTATACATCAAAATGACCGGTGAACTCTCCTCTTTCTACCAGTATATAAATTGTATATGTTAATATGTCTGAAACGAAATTAAAAATCAAAAACAGCGAACGCAAATGTTACATGGTGCAGGGAGGACGCAGCGAGGCAGGCCTGGGATTGTTAAAAAAACGTAAATTTACCTTGCTCCGAATAACAATTATACGCGATTAAAAAACATGTATTATACATCAAAATGACCGGTGAACTCTCCTCTTTCTACCAGTATATAAATTGTATATGTTAATATGTCTGAAACGAAATTAAAAATCGAAAACAGCGAACGCAAATGTTACATGGTGCAGGGAGGACGCAGCGAGGCAGGCCTGGGAATGTTAAAAAAACGTAAATTTATCTTGCTCCAAATAACAATTATACGCGATTAAAAAACATGTATTATACATCAAAATGACCGGTGAACTCTCCTCTTTCTACCAGTATATAAATTGTATATGTTAATATGTCTGAAACGAAATTAAAAATCGAAAACAGCGAACGCAAATGTTACATGGTGCAGGGAGGACGCAGCGCGGCAGGCCTGGGAATGTTAAAAAAACGTAAATTTATCTTGCTCCAAATAACAATTATACGCGATTAAAAAACATGTATTATACATCAAAATGACCGGTGAACTCTCCTCTTTCTGCCAGTATATAAATTGTATATGTTAATATGTCTGAAACGAAATTAAAAATCGAAAACAGCGATCGCAAATGTTACATGGTGCAGGGAGGACGCAGCGCGGCAGGCCTGGGAATGTTAAAAAAACGTAAATTTATCTTGCTCCAAATAACAATTATACGCGATTAAAAAACATGTATTATACATCAAAATGACCGGTGAACTCTCCTCTTTCTACCAGTATATAAATTGTATATGTTAATATGTCTGAAACGAAATTAAAAATCGAAAACAGCGAACGCAAATGTTACATGGTGCAAGGAGGATGCAGAGCATCAGGCAGAGGAAGGTTAAAAACACGTAAATTTATCTTGCTCCAAATAACAATTATACGCGATTAAAAAACATGTATTATGCATCAAAATGACCGGTGAACTCTCCTCTTTCTACCAGTATATAAATTGTATATGTTAATATGTCTGAAACGAAATTAAAAATCGAAAACAGCGAACGCAAATGTTACGTGGTGCAAGGAGGACGCAGCGCGGCAGGCAGAGGAAGGTTAAAAACACGTAAATTTATCTTGCTCCAAATAACAATTATACGCGATTAAAAAACATGTATTATACATCAAAATGACCGGTGAACTCTCCTCTTTCTACCAGTATATAAATTGTATATGTTAATATGTCTGAAACGAAATTAAAAATCGAAAACAGCGAACGCAAATGTTACATGGTGCAGGGAGGACGCAGCGCGGCAGGCCTGGGAATGTTAAAAAAACGTAAATTTATCTTGCTCCAAATAACAATTATACGCGATTAAAAAACATGTATTATACATCAAAATGACCGGTGAACTCTCCTCTTTCTGCCAGTATATAAATTGTATATGTTAATATGTCTGAAACGAAATTAAAAATCGAAAACAGCGATCGCAAATGTTACATGGTGCAGGGAGGACGCAGCGCGGCAGGCCTGGGAATGTTAAAAAAACGTAAATTTATCTTGCTCCAAATAACAATTATACGCGATTAAAAAACATGTATTATACATCAAAATGACCGGTGAACTCTCCTCTTTCTACCAGTATATAAATTGTATATGTTAATATGTCTGAAACGAAATTAAAAATCGAAAACAGCGAACGCAAATGTTACATGGTGCAGGGAGGACGCAGCGCGGCAGGCCTGGGAATGTTAAAAAAACGTAAATTTATCTTGCTCCAAATAACAATTATACGCGATTAAAAAACATGTATTATACATCAAAATGACCGGTGAACTCTCCTCTTTCTGCCAGTATATAAATTGTATATGTTAATATGTCTGAAACGAAATTAAAAATCGAAAACAGCGATCGCAAATGTTACATGGTGCAGGGAGGACGCAGCGCGGCAGGCCTGGGAATGTTAAAAAAACGTAAATTTATCTTGCTCCAAATAACAATTATACGCGATTAAAAAACATGTATTATACATCAAAATGACCGGTGAACTCTCCTCTTTCTACCAGTATATAAATTGTATATGTTAATATGTCTGAAACGAAATTAAAAATCGAAAACAGCGAACGCAAATGTTACATGGTGCAAGGAGGATGCAGAGCATCAGGCAGAGGAAGGTTAAAAACACGTAAATTTATCTTGCTCCAAATAACAATTATACGCGATTAAAAAACATGTATTATGCATCAAAATGACCGGTGAACTCTCCTCTTTCTACCAGTATATAAATTGTATATGTTAATATGTCTGAAACGAAATTAAAAATCGAAAACAGCGAACGCAAATGTTACGTGGTGCAAGGAGGACGCAGCGCGGCAGGCAGAGGAAGGTTAAAAACACGTAAATTTATCTTGCTCCAAATAACAATTATACGCGATTAAAAAACATGTATTATACATCAAAATGACCGGTGAACTCTCCTCTTTCTACCAGTATATAAATTGTATATGTTAATATGTCTGAAACGAAATTAAAAATCGAAAACAGCGAACGCAAATGTTACATGGTGCAAGGAGGACGCAGCGCGGCAGGCAGAGGAATGTTAAAAAAACGTAAATTTATCTAGTAGTAGCATTCACAACATGGTTTGCGAATGCTGTCAAACTTAAATTAAATCTCCGTTTGATATGATGTGATTGTAGTCCAGCAATGAATGAATCTCGTACACAGTCATCTCTATTTGCTTCAGCTGTGACAGCTTTGAATTTACATTCTCGAATATGTTTACTAGAAGAGAGTTTAAGTCGAGCAAATGCTTCATTTATAGGGTTTTCAATATAGCTATAGCATCATTAAATGAAGCAGAATCATTCACTTTTTCATATTGATTCGGTGAAACAAAGTTGATTAAGAGACGCAGCTTTTCCGATTCATTAGGTTGAACAGCTATGAAGAAGTTTGTAAAAGTTTTATGTCAGTGATTCCATTGCTGACCAGCACTGTTCGATTCTGGATCAATATCGAGTCTTCCGGGCTTCAACAGACGATCCATAATTTAGTTTAACAAATTGTTGTAGTATTGACCAAATTGTATGCTTTATTTAACTAAATACAACGTTCATAAATATTTCACAACACGAATTGACATAACATAACTTTTCTCATTATATTTCCGTGTTCAACGAACGTACAGAAAGAAAACAGACATCTCAAACCAAAGACAACTATGTACGAGGTATAATTGAACTCTTGTTATTATCTACAATTCAAATTTATTCCATTAATAATTTGAAATTGCAAGTTGAAGTGCTTGAAATATGTTCGACCAATCAGATTGCTTGAACATCTACCAGTGGCGTTCTAATCATTTTGCATCATTCAATTTTATTTTCATTGATAAATGATTAATTATTCGTTAATAAATAACGAGAAAAGGCCTAATATATTCAAAATTATATGGGTTATAAGATAAAAATAGTTATAGTTACAGTTTTAGCTAAGAAATGTGAATTAAAAATTTGTAGCCCACGATAGTTTAAAAGAAATCTACGCCACTGCTAAGTTTCGACAACCGTGTCATCTCGCGGCGAACAACTAAACTATAAATTAATCGATAAATTAGAAATGGACTAAATGCCACTGAATAAATTCTATTATTTATATTAATTAATTTAAAACATACAACTACATCGTGGATATTTAAACAAAGCATGAATCTAATAAAAATATTGTTTTGACAACCGTGTGTCATCTCGCGGCGAACAACTAAACTATAAATTAGTTGGTAAATTAGAAGTGGACTAAATGTCACTAAATTAATTCTATTGTTTATATTAATTAATTTAAAACATGAAACTATATCGTGGATATTTAGAAAAAGGCATGAATCTAAGAATAAAAATTTTGTTTTTACAACCTTGTCATCTCGCGGCGAATAACTAAACTAAAATATTAGTCGGTAAATTAGAAATGGACTAAATGCCATTAAATAAATTCTATTATTTATATTCATTAATTTAAAACATAGAACTACATCGTGGATATTTAAAAAAAGGCATGAATCTAAAAATAAAAATTTTGTTTTGACAACCCTGTCTACTTCCTGCGAACTAGCAAACTATAAATCAGTCGGTAAATGACAGGCAAATTAAATGTCAGCAAATAAATTCTATGATTTATATATAATATTAATTTGATTTTAAACATACAAAAACATCGTGGAATTTTCAAAAAAGGCTTCAATCTATGAATAAAATATAAGTTCTTGACAAGCGTTCCATCTTGCGGCGAACTAGCAAACTATAAATCAGTCGGTAAATGACAGGCAATTTAAATGTCATCAAATAAATTCTATGATTTATATATAATATTAATTTCATTTTAAACATACAAAAACATCGTGGAATTTTCAAAAAAGCCTTCAATCTATGAATAAAATATAAGTTCTTGACAAGCGTGCCATCTTGCGGCGAACTAGCAAACTATAAGTCAGTCGGTAAATGACAGGCAAATTAAAAGTCACCAAATAAATTCTATGATTTATATATAATATTAATTTGATTTTAAACATACAAAAACATCGTGGAATTTTCAAAAAAGGCTTCAATCTATGAATAAAATATAAGTTCTTGACAAGCGTGCCATCTTGCGGCGAACTAGCAAACTATAAATCAGTCGGTAATTGACAGGCAAATTAAATGTCACCAAATAAATTCTATGATTTATATATAATAGTAATTTGATTTTAAACATACAAAAACATCGTGGAATTTTCAAAAAAGCCTTCAATCTATGAATAAAATATAAGTTCTTGACAAGCGTGCCATCTTGCGGCGAACTAGCAAACTATAAATCAGTCGGTAAATGATAGGCAAATTAAATGTCACCAAATAAATTCTATGATTTATATATAATATTAATTTGATTTTAAACATACAAAAACATCGTGGAATTTTCAAAAAAGGCTTCAATCTATGAATAAAATACAAGATCTTGACAAGCGTGCCATCTTGCGGCGAACTAGCAAACTATAAATCAGTCGGTAAATGACAGGCGATTTAAATGTCATCAAATAAATTTTATGATTTATATATAATATTAATTTCATTTTAAACATACAAAAACATCGTGGAATTTTCAAAAAAGGCTTCAATCTATGAATAAAATATTAGTTCTTGACAACCGTTCCATCTTGCAGCGAACTAGAAAACTATTGAACGTACAGAAAGGAAACAGACATCTCAACAAACCAATGAGAACTATGTTAGAGTTATAATTGAATTATTCTTATGCACAATTCAAATTATTACAAACTATACTTTAAACAGGGATTTTTCAAAATCTAGGACCCCAGAAAATTTCTGTGGGATTTTTTAAATCCTCAGTTTCGAATTAACAATATACTATACAAAAATATTTACATATATATTTTTAAAACTCCATATAGGCTAAAAAATCTTAAGGAAGAAAAACCATCAAATAACCTTTCTACACGTTTCCTATCATGTCATGATGGCATTTTTTAATTGGATGTACCTCAAATTTCTTCCACGTAATTACGAAAAATAAGTTTCTATTTACGTTTTAAAGTGTATTTATCGCTTTATCCTTTATAGGTTTATTAAAGTCATTTGTACATATTGTTATGTACACCTACTATTTTATTACATCTTTACTCCCTTAATATAAAAAAATATATGACTTGGATTCAACTGGATGTATTGAAAATAATTTAAAAACGTTTCAATTCTTATACGGTACAAAATGAATACAAATATTTCAAATAAAAATAATAATCTACATATCTTTGTTTCTTACAATATTACTGTAACTCAATTTTTCACCGAGATACGCCCCAAAACCCTCAAATGCTAGTGTAAATATAAATATTAGAAATTCAAGTTTTTTTTTATTTAAAATAAGCGCCCTGAAATGCATACAGGGGGTGCTCCGCCTACAAGGACGGGCTACACCCCAAAAAATATGATTAGTAAAAAACCACCACCAATAGGGCACACGTTATGTGCCCCCCCAACGACGTACGCCCCGGCGACGAACGAAAAAAGAATCTAAACTTTACTATTTAAAAGTTATGATCTTATGATGTCCACCTGAAAATCCGAAATTTAAAATTCAAAATGTCATTTTTTATGTGGAGTGTTTCCCAGGTCAAAAAATTTAAAGTTAGAAAAATCTGAGAGGTTGTATAAGGGAAAAGGAAGGTTGAACCCACTATGGAGTTCATAGATTTTGGGGTCAGAGCGACAGACAAGGTTACTCAACGTGTCAACCACGCCAGAGGCCAAGTCTTCCCCAAAGCAAAGGTAAAGGTTGTTGCTAGAGGTCATAGGTTCAATAAAATAATTCAAAAATTACTATTGAGATTTCTATGCAAAATAAAACATTGAAATATACGATTATAAATTAATAATTTTTAACATTAAGTTATATGGGGTCCTTTACTATTAAAAAAAATATATTTTTGTATGAAATATTATCTAAATAGAAGACTATACACAGTTTTAAAAAGTCTTAATTGTTATTCACTAAGTCGAAATGATTTATTAAGTGTGTTAGTAAATAATTATAGTCACACATATCAATAGTATAAAAAATTATTTAAATAGAATTAAACAAACTTTTCGTGGTAATTAATTAAAATATACATGAATAGGTGTATTCCAGAAAAAAAATATAAATAAACTGTTAGATTATTGCAGTCAAACCATTGATAAATATTTGCTAACCTATGTCATTCAACATTTTTTTAATTTCGTCGTGTTACGCATACAAAACAAAGTAAAAATTATCAAATTTGGTGCCAATCGCTCAATAAAAAGAAAGTACAAAGAATTTGAAATAGTATAGATATGTGTGTAAGAGAAGCACAGAGAAACTATACATTGACGACTTCAAAATGGCCACCTTTAAAACTCTAATATCTTAATAATAATATTTTTTTTAAAATTATACTTTATCTAGTACGATGTGTTTTGATATAGTTATAATATAAATGACTTATTTGCTATTATATGTCGCTAGTGAAGGACCCCATTCATAAATGTTAATTAAGTTAAATTGTACACTCCATATAAAAATCAACAATCCTAACTTGACCTGAAAACGCGAAAACCCGACCCGATCCCGAAAAAAATTCGCGAAGTTTACCTCATTCTTAAAAAAATATTTATTCAAACAAATTAATATTAATTATTTAATTATTTGCAAAATTTACTGGAAAATAACTGAGTTTTGTCGCGAAAGCCCGATTAAAATCTTCTGTTGTCTTCTAGAAAAGTTCTTTGATGATACTGGCCTTTGAGGGCCCTGTTAAGGCCCCTCAAGGCCTTTGAGGGCCCTGTGCAGGCCCCTCAAGGCCTTTGAGGGCCCTGTGAAGGCCCCTCAAGGCATTTGAGATACAGATGAAATTTCTAAATATATTTGTAGGTCTTCGAGGAACTTTTAAGGCTTCGAAAAGCCTTGAATTTATAGCAAGCCCGAGAGAGATTTTTAAACGAATGAAAGTAATTTATTTTTATAAAACAGTAAAATATCGCTCGTTTTTATTAAATGTTTCGGTTGTATTTCGAAGATTCGACGCACGACCCAACTAACAACACTACAACATGTGCCTTGGAAAATAAAGTACAATAATATGACCTACATCCTGTATTTTTTGGTAAAATCTGTAAAAAAATAATTATTTCCAAGCAATAAACAATTAACTTCGAGCGAGTATTACGAAAGGTGCTTGTTTCATAATATTTATTAGGAAGTAATTTAATTAAAAATAATTAACTACGTAGATATACAGGTAGTAAATCATATATAGCAAGTGTGAAATATTTAAATAACATATGTAAAGTACATCGTGCATTATTACAAAAAGGGATAGAGAAGAAGAGGCACATGTAAATTACTGACCTTGCCTTCTGTAGTTCACCAGAACCTGCAACAATACAAAAAAAATATTTAGAACACTTCAAATAAATCCACAAAAAATATATCAGTTTCAACAATGAATTAAATATTGAAAGTATTAATTTAAAATTCAACCAACCATTTAGAAAGCTATTTTGGAGCGTACAGCAAACTGCAACGCCTTCCTGAAGACCTGGTGGACTGCTCCTGGTGCACACACTTCGTAGACGACACTTTACACCACTCACTACTCACTAACGAGATTTAAATTCGCGAATAAATCACTGCACTTATGCACAAATACACTACACAACACTGCACTTTTATTTTTAATCGCCAGTCTCGGTTCCGAACGTAATTAAACTGAATTTTGCGGTTCGATTTAGTTTGTTCAAGACAATCCTTTGCTGAATAAAATGATAGTAGTATTGGAAATATATTATTATTACATTTAAATATACAGAAAACAAACGTAAAATGTTTAAATTTATATGCATGACAAAATTATGCACTTTTTAAATATGCAATTGAAAATTAGTTTTGGGTAAAAATTTACAACAATTTCTCAAAAAAACTCTATGAATAAATAAATCACAGTTTAAACTTACATTTACATATGATTTTATATTCAAATCTTTAAAATTAAAACATAAAAATGTAATATTTCAACTACATACCTCCCGAATTTATTACGTAAACACCGGTACATACAATCGAGCCCCTCGCGTAATTTTATATATCAAAAAAATATATTTCCAAAATAAATATTTATCAAAATAACTAGAACAATGTCAGAACTTACTAAATCTTCAAAGAAATAATTCACTTCACAATATTTCACTCACTGAACTTAAAACCCGACCGACCATTGTACCACAACTAATCACACTGATCTCTGAAATCAAAAATGATATAAAATTGGGGAGGGGGTCGTGACGTCACGCATGCGCAGTTTTTTGGTAGGTAAAGTTTGTGACGTCACGCATTCTTCGAATTTTTTTGTTGCTCGAAAATAACCTGGATCTGCAATAGCAGATCTGCCACGCCCAGAATCGAACTGGAGCAGATTTATTGGGTAGCAATGGCTGTATTTTACTAGGGATCTGCAATAGCAGAGCGTTCCAACCCAGAATTGAACTGGGAGGATTTATTGGGTACCTATGGCTTTAATTGTACTAGGGATCTGCAATAGCAGAGCCTCTCTACCCAAAATTAGCTGGGATCTGAAATTGCACTACTAAATGCCCTGAAATAAAAATAGGGGAAATAAAAACATATTTATACATATAAATAATTTATTTTGCACACATAAATAATTATTTATTCAACAATAATATAAAAATATAACATATTATTTAGTGATCTTGTTTGATGTACCTGTGAACAGAAAACAACAAAATATTCAACAAAAATAAAATATAAAATATAATTTGGGGTGAGTTGGTCCCAGCTTCAGAGAACTGAAGCTGGTTAAGCTCTGCAACCGCGGCAAGGTCCACCCCAACTGCAGAGAAAATGTTTGCATCCCCTGGACGCAAACAATGATATGAATATGAAATGATATGAATGATCTGGAAAAGAATAAAAGAAAAGAGAAGAAATTGGTGGCCACCAAAGAAAAGAATAAGACACACACATAAAACACAGCTGGCTGCTGTGCTCTGCAACTCAGGATCCCGCATCTGAAAAGAAACAACGAGCCAGTTAGTAAAAGTTTAAAATGTATGTCATTATTTCTTGACTTACAAAATGCGAAAACCTATGGGGCTCTACAGTTGCAGATCTCTCGACTTGTTGGCAATGTCGAGGGGTTGTCGTCGTCTACGCCAATAAACCTGCGCCCCAAAAAATAAGTCAGACTTTGTCCACGAAAGTAAAAGTTATTTTGAATTTTCAAAAACAGCAAAAAATATAATTTGAAATCGAATTTAAATCATTTTTAAATTATTCCAATACATTTTATGTACCAAAATTGATTGCAATAATGTAAAATAAAATATACAATTCCCGAAAATTAAAACAGATATAAATTATCTTTTCTAATATCGAAATATGTACCTACAAATATTTTTTGGGAATACATAAATACATAAGGACTTTATGTATTGTTATACATGTTTGCCTGGTAAATAATAGGGGTACAACATATAATACAAATTATATCAAATAATTTTTATCAGGAAACACAATTTTTAGTTTTGAACCAAAATTAACGATATTTTGCATATCCACATATTTTTTAACGTAGAATCGATTGGTGAAGATCCTGGGTTCGTATCTCTTTTAGTTTGCAACTTTTATTTATTAAAAATCAATATTTCGGTAACCAATTCAAAAGTAATTAGTTTAATTAAATTCAAAATTCAACAATGACGTGTAGTAAAAATATACAAAAATCTACAAAGAATACAAAATTGCAAACTAAATTTACATATGTTTTACTTTAAAATAATATAGAGCAAATAATGTTTCAATCATTTTTAGGGGCATAACTTTTACAGGAAATAAGTTGAAATTTTGCTAGACTATCAATAAAATATTGAGTAATCAAAATATTGATTTTTAATTTGAAAATCTTTTTTAGTTTTTAATTTATAGGTCGTCAAAGGTACAAAACATAATAGAAATTATATCAGATACATTTTTTACCGAAACAAAATTTTAAGTTTGCTCTAAAAATTTAATATGTGGACCAATTTTAACGAAATTTTGTATATTTATGTAATTTGGGTCGTAGAATCGATTGGTGAAGGTCCTAGGTTCGTATCATTTTTAGTTTGCAATTTTTGTTTATTAAAAATCAATATTTCGGTAACCAATTCAAAAGTAATTAGTTTAATTAAATTATTATGCAACAATGACGTGCAATAAAAATATACAGAAATCTACAAAGAATACGAAACTGCAAACTAAATTTACATATGTTTTACTTTAAAATAAACTAGAGTAAATAATGTTTCAATCATTTTTAGGGTCATAAATTTTATAGGAAATAAATTGAAATTTTGCTAGACTATCAATAAAATGTTGAGAAAGCAAAATATTGATTTTTAATTTGAAAATCTTTTTTAGTATTTTATTTATAGGTCATCAAAGGTACAAAACATAATAGAAATTATATCAGATACATTTTTTACCGAAACAAAATTTTAAGTTTGCTCTAAAAATTTAATATGTGGACCAATTTTAACGAAATTTTGTATATTTATGTAATTTGGGCCGAAGAATCGCTTGGTGAAGGTCCTGTGTTCGTATCTCTTTTAGTTTGCAACTTTTGTTTATTAAAAATCAATATTTCGGTAACCAATTCAAAAGTAATTAGTGTAATTAAATTCTTATGCAACAATGACGTGCAGTAAAAATATATAGAAATCTACAAAAAAATACAAAATTGAAAACTAAATTTACATGTTTTACTTTAAAATAATACAGGATATAAATTAAAATTTTGCTAGTCTATTAATAAAATATTGAGGAATCAGAATATTGATTTTTAATTTGAAAATCTTTTTTAGTTTTTAATTTATAGGTCGTCAAAGGTATAAAACATAATAGAAATTATATCAGATACATTTTAAACGAAACAAAATTTTTAGTTTGCTCTAAAAATTTATTATGTGGACCAATTTTAACGAAATTTTGTACATTTATGTAATTTGGGTCGTAGAATCGATTGGTGAAGGTCCAGGGTTCGTATCTATTTTAGTTTGCAACTTTTGTTTATTAAAATTCAATAATTCGGTAACCAATTTAAAAAGCAATTAAGTTAATTAAAATGTTGTGCAACTATGACTCGTAGAAAAAATATATAGAAATCTATAAAGAATAGGAAATTTACATATGTTTTACTTTAAAATAAACTAGAGCACATAATTTTTCAATCATTTAAGGAACATATTTGTTATAGCAAATCATATTTGATACGAAAAATGTATTATTTATTTGAATTTGTATCGTTTACAGATCGAGATCGAGCAAGTTTTTGCCGGATGAATCGCCAGTGTTCGAGCTCGCGACCAGCAAAAATATTACAACGTTTTTAAACGTTTTGATTTTAACAAAATAATTATATTTTTTGTGTTTAATGTTTGGATTGTTGTAGATAAATAATAAAAGCTTACCCGCTCTAGCGAGTTCTGGCGCTAGGTGTGATCCACCCCCCTGCAGGTGCACCTGCAGGGGTTCGGCGCGAAGGCTTCACATCCCGCGGTGTCCATCGATGTTCATCCCCCAGGTCTCTCGTTCGAATCTGCCAACCACACTTGGTTTACCCAGTACTGCCGTCCCTTCCGACACATTTCACCCTTCGCCTTATTAAGAACTGTTACTTGTTGACGACCAACCACCGTAAATAGTCTGGCGGTTGGCCCTTATATCAACGCTGTCCGGCTACTTATAGCCTATGAAACAATTTCACAGTCTTAATCTTAGAACTCTTCGGGCGATGCCCTACTAAGCTCAGTTTTTTCACCGCGCATCCACCGCAACCTGGGCCCAGGTCTTATATACCGATAATACTTAATGATAGCTATTATCTGCGGTGGAATACGCGGCTACTTCGTAGCGCTGACCTCCGATAATACCGGGGAGGTACGGTCTACGATGTAGGCTACTTCCCGGCTACTTCGCATCAATCCCCTGAGTGAAACTATTCTCTCAATATATATCGGGGAAATCTGTGGTTGCCGGTCGGGACTTACGACAGTACTGGGCTGCAGAGACGGAGAGGCCTGGATCTGCTTGGCTGGAATTAAGCGCTCATCTCGGATCGGCTGGAAACACTTTCTTCTTCACTTGAATTCACATTTTAAGCGTATGTGAATTATAAATGACGACGACGTCGACGGTGTGTGAGAACGAAGGCGAAATACGTGATCACTCACCGAGAGTTCGATGAGCAATGATCCAACATGATCAATTAGTAGCAGCGCTGTACGTCATTCGGACTCTGCGCAGTTCAAACCCAATTAATTTAATTAAATTCTCTGATTCACAAAAGTACATTCAATACAACAATTTTTCCAAGTAGAAGAATAATTTTTTTTCTATAACACTGTTTTGGAAACTACACATTCTGCAACTAAAAACTGTATTGGAACAACTATTATTCTGCATATTAGCGCGATGTTTGAAGTATCTTGATTCAGTTACTATGGTTACGTCTGTTTGTTTTAATTTTATTTATTTAAGTTTGACTTTTTCAACAGTTCTGAATTTGTATAATTTCCAAAATCTTGTTATAGAATATACTATTAAATCATGATATATCAACTCATTAGTGAGTACACTATTGCTTGTCGTTTATAAATAAATACTGATTTAAATTGTATAAAAATTAAGAATTTGCAGACATCTTGACAACAGTACAATCGGTGCAACAAAATTTCCAAGTGGAAGAATAATATAACAGCTTTTAATTAGGTTTATGTTTGCTTATCAATACCGTAAAACTGAAAATGAATATGATCCCTGGATAATTTAAGAGATAAAGTCAGGAGATAAACCGAAATGTTTGATGTATTCTTGTTGCTGCTCTCATCACAAAATTGTGTCAACGAGTCTGGTTAAGATTTTCTACAAATAGAATAACAGGATTAACTATCTACTGATAATATATATGATAATTAAATACTTACAGTCAATATATACAAACAATACTCTTGCAATTTTTCAATGTCACATGTGTGGAACTAATATTTCTGACAGTTCGAATGAAATGTTCTGAAATGTATTTCGTGAACCAGTTAAAGATGTCACATATACTGGCTTAACAAGTGTTTTACCCTATAATTCCAATACTATTGGAATAGAATATCAATGCATACATACGAATTTGTTACCAAATAAGCTGGAAGCAAATTAACATAACCTTATTTTTCATTTTGTTTAAAATAAAATATTTACTTACCAAGTGCACAAATCTGCAGAAGTTTATTTTGATATTATTAATTTCATCTATCCTCTTATATTTTAATAACAGATATAATTAACGAGAGTGGTTCCAGCTGTCAAAAGTAATGTTACCACTCATAAAATCATAACCATGACCAAATAGATAATTCACATTTAGTTATTTACTAATTTTCTGTATTTATTTATCTTTTAAAAATATCCTTATCAGGTCAAATAAGATTCACATTCATCTGATTCAAGAGTTGAGTGAATCGTCCTTGTTCGAACTAATACAATGGAGTTTAATGCAGAAGGTAATATTTTTACTATTCTTTTTATTGGTATTACAGTAATACATATTTTCAGAGCATCAACATATGCGATACAACCCTTTAAAAGGAGAATGGGTGTTGGTGTCACCCCATAGAACTAAACGACCTTGGAGCGGTCAACAAGAATCTGTCCAAGAAGATAAAATACCTTCATTTGATCCCAAAAATCCTCTTTGTCCTGGAGTGACGAGAGCTTCGGGTGAGGTACATTGTGACGGTATCAAATAAATTAAAAACTTTACAAGTAGAATTAAAAACATAGGTAACACCAAATTATGAGTCTACATACGTATTTCCCAATGATTTCCCTGCTTTACTGGAATCAGGACCAGAACCACCGAACAATGTTGATCCCCTGTTTCAAATGAACACAGCGAAAGGAGTCTGCAAAGTTATGTGTTTTCATCCTAAATCGGATGTTCTTCTACCAACTTTGCCTGTCAAAGATGTTGTTAATGTGATTAATTGGTAAATATATACATGCATTCGTATCAACACTATTTTTTTTGTTGGAAATTATACAAAAAATACAAATATAAAACTGTTGAAAACGTCAAACTCAAATAAATAAAATTAAAACAAACACATGTAACCTTAGTAACTGAATCAAGATACTTCATATATTGCGCTAATGCGCGGCTCTGATTCGTCGAAATTATTCCATACGCGGCGTATGGAAAGATAGTTGTTCCAATACAGTTTTTAATTGTAGAATGTGTAGTTTCCAAAACAGTGTTATACAAACAGATATTACCTTTTGCATTGTTGCAGTTGGATGAAAGAAACCGAACAGCTGGGCGAAAAGTTTTCGTGGGTACAAATATTTGAAAATAAAGGTGCTATAATGGGATGTTCTAATCCTCACCCGCATTGTCAAATTTGGGCATCGGATTTTCTACCAAATGAAGCACGACTGAAGAATTTACACCAAAAAGAATTTTATGATAAATACAAGAAACCTTTGCTTATGGACTACATGGAAAAAGAAATTAAGAAACAAGTAATAATTAGTGTAAATATTTTTGACATTTTATAACAATATTTTGTAATCCAGGAACGAATTGTCTGCGAAAATGAACACTGGATTGTAGTAGTACCATTTTGGGCTGTATGGCCATATGAAACTATGATTTTACCAAAGAGACATATTAAACGTTTTCCTGAATTATATGTAGAAGAGCGTGAATCATTAGCAAAAATTATGCAGCAGCTTGTAGCCAAATACGATAATCTCTTTGAATGTAATTTCCCGTATTCCATGGGGTGGCACGGTACGAAACTTTCAAGTTAAAATTGATGGTGTATTTATGTGTTTGACTATTTTAGGAGCTCCTACTGGATCATTTAGCTCATTAAATATGGACCATTGGACTTTTCATGGTGTTTATTATCCACCATTGTTGCGATCAGCTACTGTGAAAAAATTTATGGTCGGGTAAGAGTAAATATATATGTTGTTTGTAATAAATTATTATCTTTGTACTAATTTACAGGTATGAGATGCTTGCTCAGGCACAGAGAGACATGACTGCAGAAAAAGCTGCTCAGATTTTGAGAAATCTGTCAGACTTACACTATACGCTAAAATAAAAATGATTGCACTAATGTAAATAAACTGTATTGATTCTTAAATAAATCTGTAAATATTTAATATTTTAATTTGATATCTAAATATGTATTAATAGAATTTTAAAATCAAAAAGTAAATAGAGGATATCCGGTTGGCTTTGGTCTGCGTCGTATGTATTGCATAATCGTCAGAAGAATCATGTGGTTTTGTTATCGTTGGACCGTGATCTGTCAAAAATTCAAACTTAAATAAACAATATTTTGATCTATAACATAAATGATCATGTTCCACTTGATATTACACATGTATAATGATAAATTATACTTGCCTATATTACTAATAGTCAATGTCAGCCTTGATTTTAGTATTTTTTTGTAACATAACCTTGATAAAATAATTTGCCAAACTCTCTTTGTGTACTAAATAAATTATGATTAAAAATAGATAGAAGATTTGTCAACAGCAAATAGTGCTGAATAATTATTTGTGATAGAATAATGCATTGTCGCAGTACAAAGATATCAATGCACTTTTAAACGTTATTGTTCTACAACTGTTGTAAAATATAAACTTTCACTGTGAGATTTCTGAAGAAACATATTTCAACAATGGCTATTTCTAATAAATTGATTATTGAAATTCCAATTTTACTTATTTTCTTTTGTTTCATGTTATCAGGTAAAGACAATAATAAATATATAATAATATATACATGTTTTTTATTTTATTTTTAACCAGACTATATAACTACAAATTTTGTAATATATCGAGCTTGTTATGTTACTCTTGGATATAATATATCAGACTGTAAACTGCTGGGAACCGACAACGCAAGTTCTGAAATTAAAGACTTGGAGAAAAAAGTACAACCTACTGCATCAATAATTATGATGACTAGAACAATAATAGATACAACGAGTTCTGTGTTATTTAGTTTAATTATTGGGCCGTGGTCTAATAAACATGGAAGAAAACCAATTCTAATTGCATCATTTATAGGTTTTAATACAATTATATTTGTAATGCATAAATACTTAAAAATGAATTATAGGTTACTTCCTAGCATACCTGGTTTGTATCACTGTCAGTTTATTGCACTGGGTCTCTCCATGGTGGTGGTTAGCATCTTGTTTGATGGTTGGGCTAGGAGGTGGTTTCTGTTCGATGCTGACTGTTATCTTTTGCTATATTGCTGACACAACTTCAGAAGAAAATCGAGGAATCAGGTAATGATTTTATTGAGATAAATAGATGGTTTGAATAATTTTTATAATTTTAGGATGGGCTTAATGGAGGCTTGTTTTTCTTTGGGTTCACTTGTGGGTACCATATCAAGTTCGTTTGTATTCAATGCTGTTGGATATACTGGAATTTACAGCATCTGTGCTGTAATAACATTTCTTGCCATAATATATTTATGTTTTATAGAAGAATCCGTACAAGTTGTTCAACAAGAGGTTTTTATTTCATTAAAAAATAAACGTAATAAAAGCTTTTCATATAAATTTTGTTTTAGAATAAATTAAAGGATCTGATCGACACGTCAGCAATAATAAAATCAGTGAAAACATGTTTTAAACGAAGACCGAATAAGGATCGACTTTTATTAGGATTAATGATGTCTCTTTTAATTATATACATATTTGTTTTGTTTTCGGATTCCGGAATATTTTTCTTATACGTCCGAGAGAAATTCAGTTGGTCTTTAGAAATGTATACGTTGTATTCAGCTATATGCAGTTTTGCTGATGTCTTTGTTTCAATGTTCATATTGTTATTTTTACATAAATTTTTAAAAGTAAATGATATGATAATCATTATTATTGGATTCATATCGCTAAGTGGTGCGTCTGTGATATTTGGATTAGCGAATACTAGCTGGCTCATATATTTGGGTAATTATTTAATAATTATTACTTCTTTTAAGTATGATTATGTGATATATTTGTAGGTGCTGGATTAAAACGTTTAAGCGGTCCCATTGGACCTCTTGGAAGATCCGCCATTTCAATGTTGCTACCTCCAGATGATTTAGGTATTTTATTTAGTTTTAAAAAACTGGTTATTTCAAAATATATATTTTAGGGCCAGTGTTTGCATTTACAACATCGTTAGAAACTATTGTTCAGTTGGTATCTTCACCACTGTATACACTTTTGTATAATGCAACAATTAAAACTGCACCTAATGTCTTTAACTTTTTGACGGCTGCTATCTATGGTATGAGTGTTATAATTACAAGGTATGTAGTCTTATTATTATTATTTTATTTTTTGATATGTAACATTTATGTTTAATTCCAGTGCTGTGATAATAATTAGAAAATATAATCCACATGAAGAGCTGAGAGTAATTAGTAATTAGATTACTACTATATACAACGATTTTTTGTACCTAATTAATTTTAATAATAGCTGGTGATAAGTATTTTTTTAGAAATAATATATAATTGTATATTGTAAATAAATATGGTCAATTGATATTATTTTAAATATTTCATTTCGTTGATGTTCATTTTATTATCATTATTTAAAAATTCAGATGTTTTTTGGATTTCTGTCAAATTTTGTCATTCTGTATTTCTAATTTCTATTCAAAATACCTGGTTTTAAAAAATTATTTCTGTGAAAAATTAAAAATGGTAAGCAAATTTTAAACATCATTTTGCAATATCTTAAACGGATATAAATTTTAGGCTGAATTAAAAGATCCATACTGTGATCCTGATAAACCAATTAATGTCACACTTGATAAAATTAAAGAGGCTAAAGAAAGGCTTGGGGATGCTATTGTACATAGTCCGTGTACTGTAAGATATGATGACGTATCTATGTACTTGAAAATTATATAATTTTAATTTTTAGAAAAGCCATTTGTCAAAATATACCAATGTGGAAGTGTACGTAAAAAAGGAATTTTTACAGTTTACTGGAAGGTATGTTTAAATTATTTTTCAATAAATTTCAAAACAACACTCTTCTTCACTTTAAATTATAAAAATAATTAGTGAACATAAGATTACAAACCTAGATATATTTAAAAAAAAAACACTGGAATACAATTTATTTTTATAAATAATTTAAAACTAAATATGAAATTCGTGATTGAATATATTTGTTATTTAATAACTGTCACTAGTTTTAAAGAACGAGGGGCGAGAAATACAATGTTACTAATGCCTGAAGATAAGAAAAAGAACGGTATAATTGCTTCATCCGCCGGAAATCATGCGTCTTCAGTAGCTTACCACGGTTTATTACTTGGTATTAACGTTACTGTAGTAATGCCAGTTACTGCACCTCTTATGAAAGTACAAAAATGTAAAGCTCTTCAAGCAAATGTGGTATTGCATGGTAATTGTTTAGCAGACGCAAAAGCTCATGCCATGCAACAAGCCGAAGAGAAAAACATGATGTTTTTAAATGGGTATGATGGGTTAACTTTCTACAAGTTCCAGGATCAATAATTTGATAAATTTGCAGCTATGACCACCCGGATGTATTGGCCGGTGCGGGGACAATTGGTTTAGAAATTGTTGAACAAGTACCGGATGTGGACGCAGTGATTTGTCCTGTCGGTGGAGGAGGTTTAATAGCCGGTGTTTCCGCCGCTGTTAAAGGCATGAAACCAGACGCTAAAATTATTGTTAGTTACAACTAAATTTTAAGTTTAATTATTTATTGAAATAAATTATTTAAAATATAGGGTTGCGAATCGGAAGTATGTCCAGGAATGACAAAATCATTAGAAGCTGGAAAAGTTATTGTAACAGACTGTGGACAATCATTAGCTGATGGTTTAGCTGTGGCTAAGGTTGGATACAATTCATTTGAGACTGTGCGTCGGCATTTAGATAAAATGGTAAATAATTTTATTCATTTCCGTTTTTTATTGGTTTACTAACAGCGTTTGTTTTGTATCGATCTGTTTTAGGTGGTAGTAAAAGAAGAAATGATTGCGTTAGCTATTTTAGCGTTAGTTGAATTGGAGAAAAGTGTTGTTGAAGGAGCTGGTGCTTGCTCTGTAGCAGCGCTTTTATCCGGTGTACTACCAGAACTTAAAGGAAAAAAGTATGTAATTATTTATTTAAATTGTAAAATGTATACGAGCCCAACACCGAATCTATTCATGCCACCTAAAAAATATGCTATAATCAAATATAATTATTATTTTTTCATGCTTTATTATAGCTATACAAGTCTAAATTATTACGTCATCTATGTATTGCATTGTACTCTTAGGTAAATGATAATTTTTTGATAGATTTTTATAAGATTTATTCTCTTAATGGGATCAGAATACTTCTAAGGCACTTCAACGAACCAAAATAAAAATTATTTTAGATGATTATTTCACTCATTACAAATTTGACCAATCAGAATGTCTCATTTTCCATTGTTGTACATTTTAGATAAGTGAATAAACAGCAGCATGCTGTTTATTCGCGATTAAATTGAAGCTAGCTTTTATATGCAAATTTTGAACATTTTGAAGGCATATTTAGCCGGATAATTAGTTGCAGAAGCAAGACACTTACATGTTTTTTACCTTTACTGGTATTGTATATCTTAAAACATGCTGAATTATTCAATTCAAGCTATTTTTATTTACAAACTTTTGACATTTATTTGACAAGTAAAAAGAAAAACAAACAATTTGCTATAGTTACAATGTAACAACAAAATTTTATGGTGCCTTTTGCTTATGTGTGTACCGATTTATTTATGTGAAAATGTGTCAAAATCAACGTTTTAGTACTATTTCTTCGGCAAATATTAAAGTTTATGCAATGAATTCATGAAATAATCTTGACATATACCCCTCGTGCTAAAGAATTTAATCGATTAAATTTGATGTCTAGCTTATTTATAAAATTTTACTTTTAAAAAAGTGTTATCGTACATAATAATTTAAGATAAAACCCCTCGACCTGCGGTCTCGGGATTTTTTCAAATTATTATGTACTCAAACACTTTTTAAGCAAAATTTTATGCATAAGCTAGACATGTCAAATTTAACCGATTAAATTCTTAGCACTCGTGATATAACTATTGAATATCTGCAAAAAAAACTATAAAAATAACTTAAAATGTTGTAAAATAAATGAAGTATTTGACATTTATTAGTTACCAATTTTTAAAGACTGTTTTGGATTTGTTTCTATCAGAATTTGATGTTATTTCCACCTAACTTGACTGACACAAAATGAAAGCTCCAGTAAAATACTTTTCTTTTGCTAGAATCTACTAGCAAACGCTAGCTAGCCGCTAGGTTCGGCTGAACGCGCCCTATATCCATCGAAAAAATATCATTTACCTAAGAGTACAGTGCACTACATAAATGACATAATAAATAATATTTACATTTGATTATAGTATATTTTTCAGGTGTAACGAATAGATTAGGTGTTGGGCTCGTATACTTATCAAAGAAGTAGAAAAATATCGTGAAAGTCCAATAACTGAGCAATAAATCTTGCGTTTTTAGAGTTGTTTGTATTTTGTCCGGAGGCAATATTGACAGTACAGTTTTGGGTCGATGTATGGACCGAGGTTTAGCTGTACTTGGTAGACTTATAAAGTTCAGCGTTATCCTCAAAGATAAAGCTGGAGGTATATCGGAACTACTTAATAAATTGGCAGAAATTGGAGTCTCCGTAAAAGATGTAATTCACGACAGAGCATGGGTTATGAACGATGTTTTCAGTGTAGAGGTTTGTTATAAATAATACTACATTTAAATCAGATAAATAATAAAAAGTTTCCAGTTCAATCACACTGAATTATGTAGAAATAACTGTTGATTATTTGTTTTGTTTGTAATATTAAAAGGTCACGGGTTAAATAAATAAATGTATTAAAAGTGTGATAACACTAACACCTAATTTCAAAACTTTTGACATTATTATCGAAAAGCATTTAATTATATTTGTTACTCCAGGTAACAGTGATATGTGAAACCCGCGGAATAGATCACGCTTTGGAATTAAAATCATTATTAGACGGATTATACAAAGATGTGGACTACAGTTACTTCCCCAACGCATGCACCGCACGAATCATTGGAATCTGATCAGTGAAAAAATCATTTTGAGTATTGCAACATTTATATATGTTCACTTGTGTAATAACATTGAAATAAAAAATAAATTGTACAGTTTTAAAAACAACATTTCATATTTTATTTGGAAATAGTACGGTATGTTTGTTACTTGTTTAAAGCCATTTATTCCAGCATCGTTTTGGCTGCTTGGTCCATGAAAGTTGCCAGCTTTACGTCTCGAGTGCTTAAACCGTTCACATCATGGGATGATAGCGTCACTTGGACTTTATTGTACACATTAAACCATTCTGGATGGTGGTCCATTTTATCGGCCAATAAAGCTGTGCGTGTCATAAAACCGAAAGCCTAAAAGAGTTTCAGTAAATATACATCCAAACCAATTTAAAATATCAGTCGCGGAATTTCCAAAACACGTCATACTGAAATTTTCCTAATTTAATTTCAGAGAATTTCTTCTATTTATAGTGAAAAAATACTAATAATATATAGAGTGCATGAAATATTATATTTTGTGCAAATTATAAAGGAAAGTATTGAATAAATTATCGGGTCAGTTACCTGATTAAAATTCTTGAATAAGAATTCTTTATAAATTGCATCCCTATTGTTAACCATTGACCATCCATTCTGAAGAAGAGGTTCAATACTTTGTTTTCGGTCCTCGACACTTAATTTTCCGGCCTGTAAATTAAGTTTAAAAAAAATCATTTAACAACTAATTATATTATTACTTGTTTTATCCAATTAAATAATGAATATACACATTGTATTGTTGCACACCTGTTGCAGGTAACAATAAATCAATACTATAACATTGTTTAAATATAACGGAAAAAATAACTAAAGATCTTACCATTTTTCGTTTTTCTGTTTTGGTCTGACGCGTACAAGCTGTCAATGTTAAATAGCGTTTATCTGAATAGTGGTGAAAGTTGTCCGGTAAATTGTGCAAGCGCGGCCTCACGGAAACCACTCGACTTACTAATGAACTCATTCCGATTATTCCGAACCGCAAACTAAGAAAACATGTTTTTTTGTTAACAACTTTGCACCGCTATTGCACAATGTCAAGTGAGTAAACCACTTATCGCTATCGAGAGTTCAAATGAATAAGTATATGACAGCTAAACATGCATAACCTTACAAGATAATGTTAATCAATTCTTTTTGTGTTAAAATTAAATATTTAGCTCGATATTTAGATGTTATTTATTCAAGTAATGAACAGAATAACGATAAATGGCAATGTGTAAATGTTTCGTTTAAGTTATTGTTGTTGAATTTATAGGTTAGTTTTGTATTTTCAGATATTCTGCAAAATGTTCGTGATGCTCACTACTTTCAAATATCCTCTCAGGGAAATGTGTATACACTTACAAATCTTCAACTAGCAAATGGCACAAATAAAATATTAGCGGCTTCCTTAAAGCGAGAAGTATATTGTTTTGAATACCCGGATAACTACACTGATTTGTTAGTACCAACTACGAAAGAAGTATTGTTTACATATATACCTGGTAATTCAATTAGCAATATTTTGTTAATAAAAAACATTAAAAACTATTTATATTTCATTTAGGAATGGTAGAAATAATATCCATAGATGCATTTAACAAATCAATAATTGAGAATGATTTTGTAATAGGCATAACAATTACTAAGGTAAAATATTAGTTAGGGTAGAATAAATAAAATTAATTTTATGTTATGTAGATAGGAAATGAACAAACACGAGAAAATTATTTAAACATTTATTCAGCTTGGGAATCTAGTCAGGATTTTAATTTAGAAAGCATATCGCAGAATTGTTTAAATGTTGAATTATCCTTTATACCATATCAATTGTATCACGCCAATTTATTGAGTTGGGAAGGAGATTCTCTCGTGAAAAATGAAGTAATTATTTTATTTTTATCTACTACATTCTAGGAATAACAAATATTTTATTATAGATTGTGTGGATGTTATCTGGAAGTGACGAAAAGGTTCATATTTATCGTGAATACAGTATAAATCACTGTTACAAAGAAATAGAATTGAAAGATTCTTTTCCTGAATTTATGAATCCGCCTAGTATTGTTATGTGGATGGATGTGCGTTATTTCGACAACAATACAAAGTAAAGTATTTAAGTATTTTTTCTTATACGACGTATATTTGAATAAATTACAGACGATTATCCACATTTGGATGTGAATGCGGATACATTTATTTAGCCATAGTAGAAACAAAAACTCTTAAAATAATAAATAGTTATTCAGCACGATTTGAAAATACCATCGCTTCAATTAAAGTATTTTCCGATAAACCAGATTTACCAAACAATTCTTTATGTAAAACTGTTGAAACTACTAATTATCATCTTTTAGTTAGCAACACAATACTGCCGTCAGTTGTATTTCAGTGAGTTAAAATATTTAGATAGATAAATGAACACCATTGCATTAAGTTATTTTGCAGAAATATTTTAGAAAATGGTTTGACAGATATGCAGGTTTTAGAAGACAGTGATGAATTTAATGTGACATCTTGTGCTTGTATAGCAGATATTGATTTGGATGGCACTAATGAAATATTAATAGGAAAATATGGAGAGGAATTATTGGTGTATAAATTCCATGAATCCGATGGTTGGCAAATAGAAGGCATCAAAAGTTTTCCTAACCCTATTTTTGCTATGTTGTATGTTGATGTCACAGGAGATGGAATTAAAGAATTAATTATTCTCACTCTGCGAGGCGTTCATATTTTACAGGTAAATCATTTTTAACTGTTTAAATTATATTATTAACCATTTATAAAAATGTATTAAGTGTGATTCTGTGTAGTGTTTGTAATGTGTTTATTAATAATTTTAATTTGTTTCAGCATGATCCTGATGACGTGCAACGAAAATTAGAAAATAAGTTAAAAATGTTAAATTTAAATAATGAAATATAATATTATACATTAAAAATTTTATTCACAATATATACTTATGATAGTTTACAATGAATTAAATGATACAACAAAAAAATATTTTATGATGTAATAACTTATTTCCTACAATATGGAGGGTCTTTTATGTTTCGCAAACTTATAAATTACCTAAAATATTCTGCGTATATATTTATTATTTAATAGCACTTTAACAGTTGATCATATTTTTATTAGTTAGTGTACCTTGCGTGCTTGACAATCTAAATACTTTATAACATATCTACGTTGTAAAACTGGTTGTAAAGAATTCATAATAAAAACATGCAAAACTAAAATTTCTTATTATTTGAATGTATAAATTAAATAAAGTATATTTTCTTATTAAAACTATCATTATATTTGATATAAAACATGTTTCAATATTAAGATTCAGTTACCAGGCCTTAAAAAATAGATTTTATATATTTTTTTTTTCTATGGGCGAAATAACTGTTACAGCATTATTAAATATTCTCTCTCCGGAAACGTTCAAATTTGTCATAAATATACACTATAACGCGCAAGATTTAGCATAAGACTATATTACAGAATAGTTGTGCTCAGCTATGCTAATCATTTGATTTTATATTGAACCATCAATTTATACGAAGCTTCTACTGTCATCTCCTTCATAAAATATTAGTAATTGATTGATAGAAGACGGAAAATGATTACGTTAGAATCGAAATAAACCGAGGAGAGCTGAGCGAGCAACTTTGAAAGTGTCAACGTCTACAACGAGTAGAAAGTATTTTTACAAGTTTGCATTATTTTACAATAAAGCTGCTAATCACTTACACGTTTCATCAGATGGCAAATCTTTACACAAACTCACACTCATACAAAATAAACTTTAAATAATTCGGGTACAAGTTACTTTTGTATAAATATGATCTAAAATCTATACAGTCTTTCAAGTTACACACATTTGCACTTGTTCATTGTTACTTCCGTAGTTACCCCTCCATATGCGCATTCAAGGTGGTACTCGGGTTTCATAAATGATTTATTTTCGAGTTGAACATTTAAATGGATCCGTTACTCTTTCCGTACAAATATATACATTTATCAGTTTCTGGTACGTAAATAATATAGGCCAAATACGATGTAAAACGGGGAACACAAAGACATCCAGTCTACACTCTCTGACAGGACTGAGTTTCTGGTGAGATTTTCTACACACAACACCTCGATGTTTATTTCAATGCAATACAAGCAACAAACAATCTTAACCTATAAATCTATGTTTTCTTTAGAATTTATCAGTGATCACATGTAGGTATTTTAATTAAATGTGTACTAGCATATATTCTAATACATGTAAAATGATACCGTGGGCTAAAGCCCGTTAAAAGTGTTAAAAATCTTTCAGGTGCATTATAAATAAAGCTTTGGTACTGTCATAAATGTTTTTGTTTTTTCTAAAATACATAAATAGAAACATTCACACACGCACACGTTCCACTTAAGGGTATATTTTTGCTAAATAATTTAAAACTCCTAGTCGACGTTATCCTGGAAAATTAAACGGATGTATCCAGGTGTACCAGACAGTGGAGACGCGCAGAATGGACACACTGCGTGGAAACCGTTTGTGCCATGTGGTATTGATACGCTTGCCCAGTATCTGCAAATTCAATTGCTTACTATTTACCACTCAAGTTACCTACAACTAAAGCGACTCCAACTATACGCAGATGCAGTGGTGAGTACTTATATTAAACAATTATTTGCGAGCGCCTTGTTAATTTTAATAGAAAATCTTTGAAAGAAATTAATCCGCATCCTTACATTAAAACTTTTTTGAATATACTTTGCTTGACTATAAATAATCTTAGATAACAAAACATGAAGCAGGAAGGAAATAATGTTATTGGTTTTATCCACAACTGTTAAATAATGTACCCATAATTCAACCGTTGTTTATCAATTAATGACCTTTGTTACTGTTGCTAATGAAATATTATTTATTCGTTATATCAAATTCAAATCTTATTTGTCAAAAGAGTAAAATCAAAATGACTTCTAAGTAATTTTTTCCACATAAAAAGCCAAAAGACACTAGTTTTCTCAGTTTTCATATTTTTATTTTCTTTTTAAGCTCAAACTGTAGCTGAATAATTGGATTTAAGATTTTCTGCTAAATGTCAAATCACTTCAAAATTTTGTTTCAACAGTACGTAGCCTAGCGACGGTTGCTACAATTTGTCTATATTGATAAACAAACAATTGTTTGTATTATGAGCAAAACAAATATTTGACGAAATGTTGTGGATAAATTACTCGCATGTAATGGCTATTACTCATTGCATTCGTTCGTGATACAAACTTCATTCTCGTGAGTAATAGCATACATTACATACTATTATCTGTCATTAGTTTGATTAAAAATGTATAATACATAAGAAAAATTAGATACAGTGAAATGGTTTCATGATTAAAATAGTGCGCGACAAAAATGTATTAAAATTATTTCAAGACACTGAACATTTCCGTTAATTTCCGAGTACAGGTAGAGTATAATTATAAATATTACTGTCAAAAAATATAGAAATCTACAATAAACTATTTATTTTTTTGGTGTAAAATAATTAGTGAAGCCAATTCTATTCATTACCCTGTATTTTTTTATATTTCTTATTTGTAATTGAATTATTATTACCGAGCCCTATATAAATAAATGTCATACCTCACCACTGCTAAAATGTAACTTCCTGGGAAATGTATTTTCATGATTTATTTTTGATGAATAGTTTGGCAGTAAAATAGCAGCTGTTATGATTGTAAATATCCACTTACTTGACAGTTTTTTCTGTAGCCATATGTCCGCACGGATTGAAAGCAAAAGTAGGTGGTCCTGAATCAACATAAAACGCTGGTTCTAATCCCATACAAACTTTTACAACGGGTCCAACCTGAAATTCAAATTTGAGATTTGTTTCGATTGTATTTTCAAAATGAATTATTTTATACCTCTAAGCACATTGGACACCTTCGAGCACCAGAGTCCTTATCCTGACCCCAATCATGGTGGCCCTGCACGTGACCGCAGTTCAAGTACACGTAGGGCTGCTGCTGATTTTCGTTCGGCGTTACTTTTCTAGGTATTACTAGAGTGTTTAAGCCAACCGGACATTGTGGTCTTCCTGCGTTTATTTCGTCTATTTCATGTTCTAGGTCTCGTTTACTCTGAAATCACAACAAAATAATTTGTATTTATTGTAAAGTGAAACACGATCAATTAATAACTATTTGATGCAATAATACAGTGTATAGAATAAAAAGTATTACCGGTGATTTGGCCAGACCATCTGCAGACCGCCAGAGTAAAGTAGCTCCACACAAATCAATTAGAGTTCCATCTTGTAACACGTTAGTTTCATCCTCCACCTAAAAAATTCAACAAATCGTTTATGAAAACTGGAAAAGTTTTCTAAGTTATAATTAAAAAAAGTTGGATAACTTCAAAGTCACATAAATTCTTAAATATCTCGTAAGAGGTTTCTATCAATAATATATTACTTTTTATAACGATGTATTAAAATATGTATACGGTAAAATTTTAATATGTTTAAAGTTTTATTTAAAAAGTATCAAGGGAAAGCGAGCATGTAATGTATGGTATTACTCATTCGAATTAGTAATAGCCATTACATACGAGCAGTGTTGTGATAGATTATTTTTAAAATGATCTAGATCAAGATCTTCACATTTAATATGATCTAGGTCAATTTTTATGATCGGATCTATTTATTTAGATCAGATTAGGAATAAAAGATCTTTTTTTAGATCTTAAAAAAGATCAGTATTTTTTCATATTTTTAATTCTTAAGAAAATAGAAAGGGGACAATTTTAATAAAAATAACGAAAATACAAAATACTTTTTACAAAATAAAATCAAAAAGGTTATTTTATATTTTTTATCCAAAAGATATATAGAATATCTTACATAAATAATTAAATTAAATTATTTTAATTTAAATTAGTACTGAGAGTCAAATTTTAGAGGAAAATATCTAATCTTTTTTATAAAACAATCTAGATCAGTTCAAAGATCTTACAAATTGATTTAGATCAACTAGATCATTTGATCTAGATCAGTCACAACACTGCATGCGAGTAGAATACAATACTTTATCCACAACATTTATCAAATTATAAGATAAGTAGAATATTTGCTTTGACAAATACAAACAATTGTTTGTTTATCAACATAGACAAATTGTAGCAACCGTTGCTAGGCTGCGTAATGTTGTAACAAAATTTTGAAGTGATTTGACATTTAGCAGAAAATTTTAAAACC
Source organism: Poecilus cupreus (assembly GCA_963942605.1). Lineage (NCBI taxonomy): Eukaryota > Metazoa > Arthropoda > Insecta > Coleoptera > Carabidae > Poecilus > Poecilus cupreus. Next base: position 12,536,977 of record OZ012727.1, on the reverse strand, counting down.
AATTATTCAGTTACAGTTTAAGCTTAAAAGAAAATAAAAGTAAGAAAAATGAGAAAATTGGTGTGGACAAAATTACTTAAAAGTCATTTTGATTTTACTCTTTTGACAGATAAGATTTGAATTAATAATTTTTCATTAGCAACAGTAACAAAGGTCATTAGTTGATAAACAACGGTTGGATTATGGGTATATTATTTGATAGTTGTGGATAAATATCTTTAACTTGTAATAATGTCTCAACAACAAAGTTTATAAAAACTTTGTCTTTAGCTAATTGACAATGAATTAAAATTAGGATTTGTAGGCAAAATGAAAGTGATGTCAGCAGACGATGTAAGATTAAATAATGTAACATCGTTTACACTACAGGACACGGTTCTTAGTTGAGTAAAATGCCTGTAAAGTGCTAACGCGGAAACCATGTAAATGTTTAACATAATTCTAATTTGTATTTCAGTAATATGACACAAACAAGATTGTAGAGAATTATTTCTGTTTCGATGTGTGACACTTACCAGAACGCCTTTCTGCTGCGCAGAGCGCGACTCCCGCAGCGAGAAGATGCCACCACCGACGGAGGTCTCTCGCCAGTGGCCGCACTTGGCGCTCCCGCCGCAGAACAGGCCCCGCGGGTGCATGATTAACACGCCGTTCGTTGTTACGCCGTCGATCTCGCGGTTCTCCTGCCAGTTCGCCTTCTCCTGTAATACAATTCATTTTAATATTAATGAAATAAACCCGCTACTGTATTCGCCAGAAAAAATGTTTTAAATTGTATAAATATTGTACATAATAAATAAAAATATAGCAATATAGCCAAATTTTTAGAAACGCAGTTTTGAAATTCTTAATATTGAGGTGTAGAATTTCAATGCAATTTTTTGATATTGAAGTAAATTTTTATCTATTCACTTTACAGCAAAAATGTAAATACAAAAGTTGTCCAGAACTATAAAATGCTGGCCATAAGGCTCATTTTGTTACCTAAATATTAGTATTTCACGATATTTCAATCCAATTAAAATGAATATTTATTAGAAAAATTATAATATAATATGTGACATTTTGTAAAACAGATTTAGATTTATTTATTACAGTGCTGTATTATTTTCCCTAGAAATTTCGTAGAAGACTGTAATGATATGACGAATTGCAGAGTTCATTTCTTTCTATAACACTGTTTTGGAAATTACGCATTCCACAACTGAAAATTGTATTGGAATAACTATTATTACGCATACGCCGCGTATGGAATAAATTCCACGAATCAGAGCCGCACATTAGCGCGATATATGAAGTATCTAGATTCAGTTACTACAGTTACGTCTATTTGTTTCAATTTTATTTATTTAAGTTTGACGTTTTCAACAGTTCTGAATTTGTATAATTTCCAAAATCTTGTTATAGAAAGTATAGTCTACAACATGTAACGGAATGACATATCCCACACTCGCAAACCGTAGCCCTCGCCTTCGGCTCGGACTACAAACGTTTTGCTCGTGTGGAATATGTGCCATTCCATTACTTGTTGTGGAATATACTATTCCATTTCTTTCTGGTAAATAAATAACCCTAAAACTGTTTTATGAAATGTCAAATATTTTTCGTTTTTGTTGAATTTTCCATGGTCATGTTACACTTTTCCTAATAAATTTTAATTTTAATATCGTGAAATACTAATATTTGGGTAACAAACTGAGCTTTATTGCATGCATTTTTAAATTCTGAACAACCTTTGTATTTACACTTTTGCTCTAAAGTGAATAAGTAAAAATTTACAGCAATATAAACGTCACATTTCAATTCTACACCCGGTATAACATAATGAATATTATGTAAATATGGACCAAGTTAACTGACCCATATAGTGCACCATTAGTATGGCCTACTAATATTTCGTTTGTAAAGTGATAGTAGGAGCAAATATAATCGCGATTCTTTGACACAGATACAAATTCAGTGAAATATGAAGCCGTACAAGAAGTTCGATTTACAGTTAAATCATGACTCCAATTATAAGTGAAATACTGGAAGTAATACATTATGAAAATGTTTAAAAATCAGAAATGATGTCGAAGGAGATATTGGATTTATGTTCACCCGGACCTAAATCATATTTTTACTTTCTTATCCAAAGTATAAACAAATAACAGAAACTGTAATTATTAATCATTCAATACAGATTCACATACCGATAGAAAAATTTGACTCTCGGAATATTATCACTTAAAATTGTAATATCTTTTTATTACATTTCTTTATAATATAAGCACTAAGAAACCCATTGCAGCAAAGCGCATCGTCAGATCTCTAATATTTTTCGAGATACGTCCATTTTTGGTGTTTTTCGAAATGCAACTTTAAGGGCCTGTAATTCAAAAACTACACGAGATATCTAAAAATTCTCTTCAGTTTAGTGTTTCTGGTGCCTTGTATAACATATTAGCAAATTTTTAAAATTTTGAATTTTTTTTGTATTTTTGTTCAAAATTTCGATCGGCGATAACTCGACAAATATTAAAGATACAGATTTGCAGTGTTTACCAATCGATTCAGCTCGTCGAAATACATAAGTATGCAAAATTTCATAAAAATCGCTTTACGGGATGGAAAGTTAGAGCAAAAAGCTTGAAAATGGCGTTTTTTGTCCAAAAAGTCAATAGGTACCCCTTGACGTTTGGCCTGAATTTAGCCATTTTAATACTTTTTGCTCTAACATTTCAACCGGTTGTCCGAATTTTCTGAAATTTTCAGGGTTTATGTATTTCGTCGAGCTGAATCGATTGGTGAACACTGCAAGTCTGTATCTTTCATATTTGTCGAGATATCTCCAATCGACATATTGAATAAAAATTCAAAAAAATTTCAAAATTTTCAAAATTTACTAATTTATTATAAATGGCACGAAAAACACAAAACTGGAGATATTTTTCGATATCTTGTATAGTTTTCGAGTTACAGCCCCTCAAAGTTGCTCTTCGGAAAATATATAAAATCGTCATATCTCGGAAAATATTAGAGATATGACGATGCGCTCTGCTGCAATGGGTTTCCTGGCGCGAATATTATAAAGAAATGTAATAAAAAAAAATTACTATTTTAAGTCATATTTGGGGAAATTTCCGTATTTTGAAAAATATTACAAATCGCCATATTTCGATAAATATAAGACATATTACGATGCGTACTACAGCAATGAGTTTATTCATATTTAAATTATATATAAGTAATAAATTTCAAGTTAAGGTTGGAGGAGTATTTAATTTATTCAGTTAGTTTTATTTGTATAAGAAAGTAGTGTGGTGCGCACACCAGATTTTTTGTAATTGTGATTGTGAATTATTTCATAGACTTATTCAAGTACCTATTTTTTAGAGAAATGAACTACATAAAGACCTAGTAAACCCAACAAACAGATTGCTCTGATGGAGAAAGTTCCCTCAATCAATAAATCCAGCGGAAGACAAATGACCGGAGCAGAGTACATACGGGTTAAAATCTACAAAAAGATTATGTTTCCATTTATCAGTGTATCGTTTGGAAGTGGAGTGGAACCCTAGCCCTTTCACTAAATCGAACAACAGACGGACAGACGGAGCTAATCAGGTCAGGGCTGCGTCTCGCGGCTCGCGCTACATCATTATATCGACCCGTGATGCCGCGCACACGAATATCACTGCGGTCAATATCGCGAGGAATCAATAACAGGAACAGGAATATTGCTTATCGACAACCGCTGCCAGACCCGGATTTGCAATAAATATTCATACAGCTGCTCAGAAACAAATTGTCTTTTAAAGTTCGTACTAATTTACTCGGAAGATACTGTGATTTACAGAGTGGTGAATCGAAGAAAGTTAAATAGTTTAATTGCAGAGGAAAAGTTTTGCATGTTTTCATACTATAATCAAAATGTTTTTGGAGAAGACGCGCGTCATCAAAAATATTACTAAATAATGACGTCACTATGCAACAACGTTTATATGGGATACTAATTTTTGTTGCAATGAAAATGCAATCCGTGTTGGCTCACACGTGCCGCCATTTTTTGCATTTGTTGCAATAAACACAATATATTTATAAAAACATATTATAAAACTCTGGATTACGAGGAGCACAAATTTTAACAACACAGTAAAATCTGACAGTAAAGTGACAGTTCGACATGAATTTTGTATGTAAACGTGATCATTTACCAATAGTAACAACATAGCCAACAAAAAAGAACTAGAATTATTTTTAATAATTTAAAATGCCATTAAAGGAATAAAATTAACTATAAAATCACTGTAAATTGTATTAATATATACTTTTCTTAATGCTAGTATTTTGACGTCGTTTCTTTTTTAAACATTAGCATACCTCAATAAAGTTTACAAGTTATTTTTTACTTTATAAAGTTTTTTTCAGGTTGATGACGTGCTTCTTCTCCAAAATCATTTTGAGTATAATATTTATAACTTTATCCACAACTGTCAAATAATATACCAATAATTCAACCGTTGTTTATCAATTAATGCCTTTAGTTACTGTTGCTAATGAAATAATTTTGACAGTTCAATGAATTTCGTTATGGCAAAATCAAAAAGATTTTTAAGTAATTTTGTCCACATAAAACGCCAAAGACACTAAGTTCTCATTTTTCACACACTTATTTTTTTTAAGCTTAAACTGTAGCTGAATAATTGGTTTTAAGATTTTCTGCTAAATGTCAAAGCACTTCAAAACTTTGTTACAACAATACATAGCCTAGCAACTGTTGCTACAATTTGTCTATGTTGATAAACAAATAGTTTTTTGTATTTGTCAAAGCAAAAATTCTACTTATAATTTCAAAACAAATATTTGACGAAATGTTGTGGATAAAGTACACGCATGTAATGGCTATTATTCATTCACATGAGTAATAGCATACGTTACATGCTCATTGATAATAATATAACTTTTTTGGTGCAAAATAATTAAGGAAGCCAATAATTGGACATTTCAAAAATAGTATTGAAAACGTCGATTCACCACCCTGTATACAATATAACACAGTATAGATAGATATGTCCGAGATTTATGTGATGTTCTAATACACTGTATTGAAACTGAACTAATTGGTCAATTAATTAGGGTGAAATGTAGCAGATGATGAAATTTATACACGTTCAGCTTCCAGGCTAGACCATATCAATTATTACAAATTGGTTCGTATTAATTGAAATGCAAAATAATCACAATAACATTACAACTAAAACAACATTAAAACTATAAATCAAAATCTTCAACTGACTATTATGGTAACAAAAGTGAAAGACGTGACATCTGAATACACAAAACAACCAACATAAATAACTTCTTTTGTTATATGCGGTTTCCTGTGACGTACAAATACATTTTCAGAATTATGATAAAGAAATTTTGCATAAAATAAATCCAAGTTCAAGCGATTCTACGAACTTAATTAACCAGGTTACAATAATCAATTCGGAAGAATAAGGGTGATTAATAATAGTAAATTTCATCAAGGAACGAAACGGTCTATTTTCAAAGTCTAATTTAATATTTGCGTGTAAACAAGTTGAACAAATGTAAGTATTTCGTGAAGTACTAGAACAAATATTAGGACTTTGAGTTCATATTTTCTTCTGATATATGATCTAATCACGCATGCAAAACTTTTTAACGAGGGGAACACTTTATTGCGTCTGGTTTGATTCTAAATGTCATGAAATCATAAAATCATATTTATTTATGTAATAGTTTGTATAATAAATCAGAAAACATTAATATTTACCTGTAAATTTAAATATTATAAACGTGTTTACTTTGTTAATTATATTGTGATCACTAAAATTACGTTTGTAAGTTACGTATTTCGCATTGCTGTCAAAATCAAAAGCTGCCATATTGGACAGAAATTATTGCCAACTTAAACATAGGTAACCAAATGCACTAAATTTATTTGGAGTATTTAAAAATTAAATTTCATTCATATTTCACACATTGCTTACATTAATATTATGTAAAGGGTAGTTTGAAATACTAAACTTTTTTATTAGTTTTTTTTAATAGACAAATTTCCCGGTTTTTTTAATTACGTTTCGAATTATTCCAGATAATTCTTCATCAAGAATGTTGTAAAGGCTTTTAAAAGATAAACATTTTTCAAATACTGTGTGTAGGCTTTACATGTGCAGAACATCTCAACAATTAGATTCCCAGAAGGAAGAAGATATTGATATTATGACTCACCCCAAGGAAGATGTTTCTTGACGAGTCGAAACCTGCAGCGTAGATGCGTGCCACTTTGGGGTTGGAACGCTCTGCAATGATGCGACATGCGAACCTGGATATCGTGCTCTGCAGCACTTTGTTCTCGCCGCTCTTGTCGCCGGGGATGGTGTCCATCACGACAAAGTCGATAGGGGATTCTGATGACCTGCCAATCTGAAAATCAAGCCATTCTGATAACACACTATTCGTATCTTACATTTTTTAGAAATAAATCGTTTCAGTAGTGTAATCTATTGTTGTAATCTTATTATTTATAATAGAAAAGTATTGTTGAAACGTATGTCTTTTATGAATCGGATAGTTTAACAGCCCTTGTTATTTTAATCGTACCACTACAAAATATGTGGGAATTTGTCAAGGTCATTAGAGGTCATTTATATGTGCGTGAGGTCACGTATGTTTTATCCTTTCATTAACACACAATTACTATACATATAATAATATAATTTCGATACAATTATTTCTTCTTAACCATTCCACAACAATTTATTGTCCTTACACATACATAATGTAATAGAAATAGTTTACGTTTGTTTAATCAAATGGAAGCCATATTTTTCATTGAAAAATAAGCTCAATAATTCTCATAAAAATTTAAGGAACCAAACGATTCAATTATTAAGTAATAGATAAGATGAAATATCTATAAGAATGTTGCCTAACGCACGACAAAAATTAAATTTAATCCGAATTGACAAGCCTAGAGGGAAACTAATTCTTTTATTAAATTCTCAATCGAGGGCTAAGCCAGGAATAACGTTCTTGTATCATGGTTTTGGCCAGTCACACTACAACCACAAACAGAATTTCGTCTCACTTCGATCAGCGAAACCATAAAAGATTATTAACGAAACTACACAACTGGATGTAATGAATATTTTATATAATTTGTTGCCAAGATTTGTGGAACACTTTAAAGTATTCGAATAGAAAATCTAGATTTGGAAATGTCAGTTTTCGCTGGTCGTTCTGCTGGTAGTTTGGCAAACCCGCAGGGATACGGATTACCTCTAGGTCTCTGCTCTTTCCTCCGACGTTCGTTGATGTTTTATTGAAAAATATCGATTGGATGGTAACGTGCACAAGAAACATGGAGCCGGTAAACGAGAACAAAGAAAGTATTGATGTGTTTTGCTTTTGAGTTTGAGAGAATTTTCATGATTGGTTTTGCATATTTTTTTTACATACTTCGTTTACCTTGTGTGGTTATTATTTAGAATAATCAGAACTGACAAAAAATTACTCTTATTTCTATTTCAAAAATCTTTCTTATACAAATAAATTGTTTACTAGAAAATAAATTAAATACTCCTCCAAACTTAACTTGAAATTTATAACTAATGTATAATTTAAACATGAATAAACTCATTGCTGTAGTACGCATCGTAATATGTCTTATATTTATCGAAATATGGCGATTTGTAATATTTTTTAAAATACGGAAATTTCCCCCAATATGACTTAAAATTGTAATTTTTTTTTTATTACATTTCTTTATAATATTCGCGCAAGGAAACCCATTACAGCAGAGCGCATCGTCATATCTCTAATATTTTTCGAGATATATCGATTTTTTATATTTTCCGAAGAGCAACTTTGAGGGGCTGTAACTCGAAAACTATACAAGATATCGAAAAATATCTTCAGTTTTGTGTTTTTCGTGCCATTTATAATAAATTAGTAAATTTTGAAAATTTTGAAATTTTTTTGAAATTTTTTTCAAAATTTCGATTGGAGATATCTCGACAAATATAAAAGATACAGACTTGCAGTGTTCACCAATCGATTTAGCTCGACGAAATACATATACCCTGAAAATTTCAGAAAATTCGGACAACCGGTTGAAATGTTAGAGCAAAAAGTCTGAAAATGGCCAAATTCAGTCCGAACGTCAAGGGTATACACTTGACTTTTTGGACAAAAAACGCCATTTTTAGGCTTTTTGCTCTAACTTTCCATCCCGTAAAGCGATTTTTATGAAACTTTGCATACTTATGTATTTCGACGAGCTGAATCGATTGGTGAACACTGCAAATCTGTATCTTTAATATTTGTCGAGTTATCGCCGATCGAAATTTTGAACAAAAATACAAAAAAAATTCAAAATTTTAAAAATTTGCGAATTTGTTATATAAGGCACATGAAACGCTAAACTGAAGAGAATTTTTAGATATCTCGTGTAGTTTTTGAATTACAGGCCCTTAAAGTTGCACTTGGAAAAATACCAAAAATCGACGTATCTCGAAAAATATTAGAGATATGACGATGCGCTCTGCTGCAATGGGTTTCTTAGCGCTTATATTATAAAGAAATGTAATAAAAAAATATTACAATTTTAAGTGAGGATATTCCGTGAGTTTCTATCGGTATGTGAATCTGTATTGAATGATTAATAATTACAGTTTCTGTTATTTGTTTGCTCCCATAGCAACCATAATTAGTTTATTAAACATATATGTATTTCCGTCAGCGATTTTTTTCGTGATTACAATACTTCCTTATACTTTGTATAAGAAAGTAAAAAAGACTTTAGAATATAAAAATTTTTTGAACAAAGCAAATTTAGTTGAATCTATTTTGTACATGCAATTTAATCTTACAAAATAACTTAATGTAATTACTTAAATCATCTGACATACAAATCAATATCAATTTCCACGAACTTGAAAATAAAATTGGACGTCAATTAGAAAATCGAATTACACGGAGTAAGGGGAAAATGTGTAGTAAATAATGCAAAGCATTGCATCCATGTTGCTAGAATTGCACGCGTCACTTACTTGAATTATTTATTAGACCTAAGTGCATTCATTAATTTATTTAATAAGATACCATACAACATATGTACACGATATTGGTTGCTGTTAGTATAAAGTCATGGTCAAACAGAATAACACTTGTCTTGCAATTTTATAATTTATTTCTGTAGTTGTGTAGTTTATGGTTTTTGTAAAATATGCGAAACTTATTTTAACATTCAGAAGGCACTAATACACCATTATAAACATTCAATCAAGCATCTCTAGATACATTCATGTTTCGAGCAAATGTACCCAGAGCACCCAATACATTTTCCGGTCAATAAATATACAAATAAAATCAAAAATATAAATGTTTGTTTTTTGCTAGTGAGTCATGTTTATTTTCTTTAAAAATAGTCTCATTACTGTTTTATTTTGCACTTAGAAAAGCAAGCAATTGACTAATTAATTTCTTAAGGCTTCCGTTTCTTCGCAACGTATCGAACTGAAGCCATCCAAGTATATGTCTGCGAAATTTAATTAATTTCCTTACAGTTAACCAAATGCGTGAATTTCGAGAACTAAATATAGCAAAATAAATTAATTCCTGACTGTGTCTTAACATAATTTTACACGTGCTGAAATATGTAACAGTTCATTTCATTTATACTATCGTTGAAGACCTAGAGGTTCATTTTTCCGCGTTTAAAAATATCCACAACATTTCGTCAAATATTTGTTTGAAATTAATAAAAGTATGGAAAATGAGAAAATTAGTGTCTTTGGATTTTTATGTAGATAAAATTACTGAAAAGTCATTTTAATTTGACATAATATGAATTAATATGAATTACCGTACAATGTAATAAAATTTCTACTACATTGCTACAAATGCTACAATTAATTTATTTCTCCATAAAATAGTTAAAAATTGATGTATGTAAAACGTTTAACCCAAATTTAGGTTTAAGTTCAATTTCATATATTTATTTCATGACTCTTTTAACATTAATAATTCAGACCGGTAATTATTTTTTGTATCGATGAAATTGTGTATATCATGTGAGCAAAGGAAATTAAATATTGCTTTTCTTTAAGAGTTCAAGACAAGTAGATTTCCATAAATACATGTTTAGTACCACGAGCTCTGTTTTTGGGTGTGTTATTGTACTTATAAAAAAACGAAACCCCCCACTCACCTGGAACATGTCGGTGTCCTCGTCCTCCGTGTACTCGACGATGACGGCCTGGTTCCTGGACAGCGTGTAGGAGATGGAGTGTTGGCGGGCGTCCAGGACGGCCTGCGACGAGTGCGGCGTCTTGACCACGTAGTGCTTGCTGCGCTTGACGCCGTTCGCTGCTGTTCTCTTGTACAGCACGAACTTGCTGCGGCGACGGCCTCGGTCACCTTGTGGAAGTGATCCATTGTACCTGCACACAACACATGGAATAACCATCTTGCAGAGAACGTAATAGTCATTTCATACGACTACAGTATGGCAATGAGTATGCTAGCAACTGTAGCCACAAAACAAAATTATTTTTCATAAAAGTCCAGTTTAAAAATTTTTTGATATAAAAATGGAAAATGATATCGAAGAAATACCTTAAATACACCATGGACAATCAATAATTAATAGCATGAATATTGAAAACACTAAATTATAAACTTCAAACTTTATATTCACCCAAAATGATTTTTAATTGTACCAATATTACTAATAATATATAAGAAATTCAATAAATGTTTACCTGTCAATAATATTATATTAAAATAAATAAAAATTCTTCAATCAATTATTGAATTACCCACTCGATAAAATTATCAAACTCAGCCTTCGGCTTCGTGTGTGCTAAAATTTATCTCGTGGGCAATTCCTTACTTTACCCACTTGTAAAGTAAATAACTATTATTCAACACCTTTCAATAAATGCTCTATAACTATGGCGATTTTAAACAAGGAAAGTAACAGATTATCCACTAGTGGGTATAATTTTGAGGAAAATCACTAGTGTGTATTTTTTCTTACACACAACACGATGGTAACTACTTCGTTAGGCATTTTAATTTAGAAAATTTAAAGCATATGTCACTGTCAAATAATATTTCTTTAATAAATTTTTCATTTATTATCAGGTGTTGGATAAAACGTTATACTTCACACGTGGACAAAGTGGAATTACCCACTCGATAAAATTATCATTATTATTTCTCTCGTGGGTAACTCCTTACTTTGCCCACTTGTAAAGTAAATAACTATTTTTCTTTATGTCTTACTTTATATTGGAGTTAAATAATAGTCGAAAAATTACATTAATTATTCAAAATTAAATTTTCGACAAGTGGATATGACAAATATATATTAATTTGAACCAGTTATGTTTTCAACATGTGTGTATGGCTGTTAGCCAAAATTCAATTGGATTCAGACGTAAAAAACTAATCTTAAACAGTTTAACTTTTTCAAGATGTTTTATTTATGATTTAAGCATGTTTTTATATGCTTATTGACTTGTTCTTTTTATCTTCCGCACATATATGTAAGGGAGGTATTATGATAGGTCAAATTTTTCGCTAATAAGCATGTAATCATGTTTTAACATTAAACTGTAATCAACCTATAATTACGCCGAGTACTTAACAGTATTACCGTAATTGAATACGACAATTTCTACTTAGATATCTAATTTTTATTTTATAATTCCACTAACAGTTAATCACAGTAATGTCAGTTATAATAAGCAAGATATCTGTGGTAACTGAATTTCGAATGGTCTGGATGGGCAGCCAAGCATTGCATGCCATAAAACGTTTAAATAACCCGTCAAATACGTGTTATAATTCCGTTGCATTGTTGCAAAAAACCATCCGTTCCTAGCGCATAAATTCAAATATCCGTCTGATTTACACGCAATAAGATTGCAGGAAATTCATACTTCCCTTCTTCATGTTATATTTAATATCGTTTTCTTCTTCTGTAACTTTATAATCTGCAATTTGCATCCCACTGCAGGATGGTAATTTTGGAGAGACGTCAAGGTCGACTTTCTTTTAAAAATGTTAATTTAAACGAATGAATATGAATATAGGAATGGAATTAGGCTGTCAATCATTTCACCGGATGTAACACAGTTTTTATTGTAGCAGTTGGATGAATATGATAATTTTGTGAATTATATTAAGACATACTTTCGATCGAGATAGTAAGTAATCACTAAGCGATGTATATAATTAATATATTTTATTTTAACCAACTTACGCTTTGACGTCAATGTAACAACAGTTTGTATTTCACTAGTAAAAGGTTGCAATGCAATTGTGCAAACCATTTGAAATTGAAATTTAATTTTGGCTAATTGTATTGTGGTAATTGAGTATTGTTTCCTGAAAGCTTTGAAACCTTTGTGTCACGTAATAGTAGGACGTTCGCAAACAAGCAACGGAAATTAGCCAAATTCCAGCAAAAACTGTTATTTCAACAAACAAAAACGAGGCCGATACATAATCAATTCTTTTTCAAATTCAATACAGTACAGATATTCTTTACGCGCAATGTTTAAATAATAGTATATTGTGTAACAAGTGCTGAAAGTTATCTAAGACCCTACTTTTCTCAAGATTTATTGAATAATAATTCCGTATTAACATTGAAAATAGTTTCTTGAATTATTACTTACCTATTACAACTAATGATACACAAATATTTTTATAATTTAAACATTCGTTTATAACATCAAATAGTATATAACAATTAATATGGATTTAATAATGTTAAACACTAACAGAAAGCATTCAAAATTACTCTACAGAAATCAGAAATGGCGTCTCAAACTATTTGACGTTTATGGCGCAGCGCAGATGTGCGCAATGTTACCAACTGTATATCTATAAATTGTAATAAAAAAAAAACATAATTTTCTTTAAAAATTGCTGTTTTTTGCAATCGCAATATTAAAAACAAAGATTTACATAAAATCAGAAATATATTTTAATTATTTTATTATAAATATTATATTATTAGTAACAAGTTATACGCCTTTAGTTTTTATATTACAATCTATAGATTTATAGTTGGTAATACTGTGCACGAGATGTCATTTTTTGTTTCTGAAGATGAAGAATTATTATTATTACATTTTGACAAAAGTCGTAGAAAAAGTATATAATATACTATTAAAGCACTAACGATGTATAATTTACTGAAATATTAAATATGATGACATTATGATGTATGCTCTGATCTTTGCACTATATTTAGTATATGATGCAGTGCAATTAAAACGTAATACTAGCTGGAATTTATTATCCATTACCTGAGAAATGAAACCGATATTTATTCCATAAACATGTAACATATCAAACTTTTGTTATTTTTCTTATTTATATTTGCTGCCATAGGTTTTGTATTGAGTATAAAATTCAAAACAAATTATACCAGATATAAAACTGTTCATTTTCTAAAGATATAAACTAGTTCACTGAAACCGGGTAACCAGAAACGAGACGCTATGTTTTTTTAATCCTTTTTGAATCATGTAGTACAGAAAAGACTATAAGCTCGTTATTTATTTATATAAGCACGTTTTCTCTGTAGTTTCTACAAGAAATATATGACAATATATAGTTGCAGTTGCAATGCAGTTTTCATTAAATAAAGAGAAATACATTGGCTGGTACCACGAGCTCTGTTTTTAGGTGTTTTAGAAATTGTTAAACTTATTATTTATTGATACAATCAACGAGTCTCAAGTACAAAATTTCACTGAAGACATATAAGGAACAGTAAATGTTTCAAATTCTGATTTCTCAAACATCTGAAGCACTTGAGATGCACAGCATGGCTGATACTGGATGTTTACTTGCTGGTAAAGTCGGTTTGTATAAATAAGGAAACATGCTCAACTAAAAATAGTCGCGAGCAACGGTGTGCGTGGTGTGCAAATACATCAACTTGACCTTGATCTTGCACGTGCACCACGTGACCAAGTGCGCGAGCATCATAAGCACGTGGATCGTAAAAAGAAAAGTGGGGTTATGTAAATGCTACATTCGGGTGATTTATATTCATGTTCCTGTAACTGACTCAAATAAAACTACAAGTGGATGTTTTGACACATTATTCTGAGGCTCATAGAGTTTTCAGAACATCCTGTATTAACAACATTTTCTTAACTAAGGAAATATATTTTCTAGTTGACATAGAATATGCTGTTTTGTTTATTTGTTTCATTTTTAATTGTATAATTATTGAATTACAACCGAACTATTTTTCATAATATTTTATTTTGTGTAAAGTGTCTCCTTGGCAAAAGTTTTATTTGGGCGACGAAAAAATACATAACAATGTACTTTTATGAGTATGACATTTGAAGAAAAACAAAGTAATTGTTTAAATGTCACAATTTTTAATATCAACATCGGTTGCCTAGGATATGGTGCAGGAATTAAGGCCATAGAAATAATTTTTTTTACGACCTCTTAGATATCGGCTCATTGTATGTTTGTTGTTGCTAGGGATATGAGGTACATTGCAAGCATCGTACGAAATTATTTTTTTTTGTAATTATTTCAATACAGGTCAGTTCATTTAAGTGCAGATGCCATTGCTAGGATACTTATTTAGAATTGTCAAATATTGGAATGATGAAAGCGAGACAACTTTTTAATTAATATTAAATGAATTAGGAAATAATATCGTGGTCGTAGAAAAAGTATAGTGTACAACTCGCATGGAATGTCCATTTCATACTTCTTCGGCTCATGCTATAAATTTTCATACTCGTAGGAAATGAGTACCATTCCATGCTCGTTGTACAATATACTATTATCCAACACCTCTCAATAAATGCTCTATAACTATTTTAAACGAGGAAAGTAACAGATTTCCCACTAGTGGGTATAATTTTGAGAAAAGTCACTAACGGGAATTTTTTTATTTATAACAATAATAATAACACACAACACCTTGGTAACTACTTCGATTGACATTTTAATTTTGAAAATTTATAGCAAATGTCACTGTCAAATAATACTTCTTTAATAAATATTTCTTTTATAAAGAGATGTTGGATAAAACGTTATACTTCACACGTGGGCAAACTGGAATTAACCACGAGATAAATTTTAGCACACGAAGCCGAAGGCTGAGTGTGATAATTTTATTACTTTGCCCGTTTGTAAAGTAAATAACTATAGTAAATACAGATTCGCGAACTGTTGACAAGCAACAAATTTATAAAGTTTTATAAGAAATATCCACATGAATTTTGAGCTAAAAGCTAGTTATAATCTTTACAGCAAATGAGCAAAATGAATTTGATATTTCTCATCACGAATATTTTGTCAGTAAAATATTAGTTAATTTTTCATTTCTGTTTTGTACTACAACAGTTGCATGTTCAAGTAATTTTCAGATTCGCGAATTCAACATCAACATTGTTTACAAGGTTTTGTGAAATAGATTAAATAATAATAATTGTAGAAGGTACTCACCCTAAGATGACTAGTTCGCCGTATTTAACGAGTTTCGGTTTATCACTAGACGGCGGGTCTTCTTCAAGGATAGGCGACTCTGTACCGCGCTCTGTACCATCCGTCCTGCAAAAGAACCCACAAAATAAGTCACACATACCTAACAAACCATACAATATTATTTTACTTGGGTAATAGTAATAGTTTCATCTTTTTTCGCGGAGATTTATACGATAGCTCTACTAGAGCCATTGAAAAACGACTGGAGTTAAGTAAGTTTACTAAGCAAGATTCAGAATGAAACTGAGTTAAGTAGCATAGAAATATATACTTCAAGTTAACTTCAGTTGTTGGTTGGAAACCTTCTGTACCGGAAAGGAACTTGCAACGTACTGAATTGAACCAATGTACCTACGAATAAGGTACAAAAATAAATGTTTATTGACTGATATGAAATTTACAAAAATTTATTTAAATATATTCAAACAAACATGACATTTATAAAAACTGTAGAAAATAAATGACAGCATTTTGGTAAATAGGATAAATAAATAACTACATTTTGTTTTCGATTTCATAATGTATTAAGTGCGTTTACCTCCCGCCACATCCTGTAAGGGAGGTAAAGGAATCATGCAAAAAATTCGGTAGTGAGTTTTCAGTGGATGAGCTCGTTTAAGGGTCTCTAGAATACGATTTTACTAGTGTCGCGAGGATGTCTGTGTGTGTGTCTGTCTGTTAGTCTGTCTGTCTGTGTGTGTAAATCGCTGGAGTTACGGTTTCTCAAAATTATTAAACTGAAACTTTTGATATTATATATCAATTATATCCAATTGAGAAGAGCTGATTAGTTTTTGGTGATAATTCAATAACCGGAAGAGGTAGTTTACTTGAAATATCTTAGTAAATTATACTTTAATGACAATTTTTGTTATGTTTCAAATATTATTATCTACAATTGTTGTATGAAACATTTTTCTCTTACTGTACCATACTTACGAAAAACAACACGTTAAAAAAAATTATATTTTAAAATTTTTGTTTAAGTGCGTATTGAAAAAACAAAACAATGATGGAAATATGTCATTTTTGACATGTGTCATAAGTGAAAACTAATTTTTTTGAAGGGATGAGCGTTTCTAGATAGTGGTGATCTGTGTTCCTGTATTATTTGATAAAAAATTGGTATAATTATTGCGTGTTCCCAGCGGTATAGAAATAAATAAAGAGACAAGTTTTTCAAATTATCTTGATGTTCTTTATTTTAGGGACTTTTCTTAAATTACAGTAACACGTATTTCATTTACATATGACAGTAGAAAAATTAGATCAGATACAAATTTTATTTATTAATATCTTCATTCAAATTTTTATTTATTTCTAAGTAAAAAATCTTCCGGACTAAAATAATATGAATACAATTGCGCAGGTAGCCAACATAAAACAAATAATTAAATAAAACTAGAAGGGATTAAGTGATTACCAACTTAATATTTAATTTGATAAATAATTGTTAAATAAGATGGTTAACCACAACAGAAATATATGGCGGGAGGTTTTGTGCTGCCCACAATAGATTTTTTACGTTTTTATTTCCGCTAGAGCGCTAGTTACAAATAAACGAGTACATTGAAGATATTTTTATTATACCTGAAGTTTATCAATACATTTCAGAACATCCTCTATGTGAAGCACAGAATTTAATTTATCAAAACCTAATATGCACCCTGCGTATATTTAAATTGCATAGTAGAGGTCGCTGCAGGGCATAACCACTAGTAATTTAACAGCTGAGTCCCAAATCATTCGCAAAATCCCCCGCAATTCAATTCCCATTAAAATGCTGCACCACCACCCCGTTCTAAAATCGTTCTCCAATTCTTGTACTTATCGTCGCCACTCTTCCAGTTGCACCCCCTTGCATTCGAGCCACTGTTCATCTGTCCCTCTTTCCGGCCACGACACCGGCCCTTTGTTCTGCTAGGCGTCACTGCATCTCTTGCATGAGAACCCAGTGGCGTCGTTCAATAAAAGTGTTGCCCAGTGTTTCCAAACACTGTTGGTGTGTTATCAGCAGAAACGTAATTGTATATCATAATATATTTTTTCTACGACCACTGAGAAATCTGTTCATTGTGTTTGTTGTTGCTAGGGATATGAGGTACATTGCAGGCATCGTGCGAAATGAATTTGTTTTGTGAGTATTTCAATACAGATCAGCTCATTTAAGTGCAGGTGCCATTGCTAGGATACTTATTTAGAATTGTCAAATATTAGAATAGTGAAAGCGGGACAACTTTATTATTAAAATTAAATTAATTTTGAAATAATATCGTGGTCGTAGAAAAAGTATAGTGTACAACTCGCATGGAATGTCCATTTCATTCTCGTATGATTTGCAGCATTCGCCTTCGACTCATGCTACAAACTTTCATACTCGTAGGAAATGAGTACCATTCCAATATACTATTTTATTATACCTGCATTATAATCCGTGTTTAAAATACGCTACAGCGTTCATAAACGCAAGATTAAAACAAGCCTTGCTTTAAAGGTTACTAAGCAACAATAAAAATAATTACTGTTAATATCTGTCAAAACTGTAAACGTAAACAACAAATGCTAACCAGTCTCCATGTAAACGATATACGTCAAACGTCACACGCGCAAAATTATGAAATGAATCAAAATCAAAATGTTGCTTTCCAGTTTTTTCCAGAGTATGATGCAGGTATAATAAAAAATAGCGTATGACACACGTGTATAAGTACTTTTAAAGCACTAGCGACGTTAAATGCAATCCGCTTCGCGTCGTGCTGTTAAACTCGTCGTACGTGCTTTAAAAGCTTACTTATACACTTGTATCATAATATATTAGTTGTTATTGCAAAGATTTGTAAATAAAAAATGTTTGATGTAGCAGCAAAGTACTTAAAGCATTAATAAATCATTTTTCCAGTAGAAAAATTGTTCCTGGACTGTTTAGAATCCCTGTGTATAGTCGGGAGCGAGTACCGACTCACGGGATAGGTCGTTCACCCTTCTCGTACACAACACAGCTCTGTGTCTCAACTCTCGCTATCACAGCGTGTATATGTCATATATGCATTTGAACGCGGGTTTGTGTGTATGATGTTGTTGCTGGTGTATTGTTGACGACCAGGGTGTATTACTTATGATTGGTAGATGTATGATGCTTTTGTGTTTCAGCAGTCATTGCCTTCGCAAATTACATTGTACTGTCGGATGTTAAAAAGAATCTTGAAGCAAAAGGATGGTTACTGAGCTATTTAACCATATCTAGATCATTATGGAGTGTATTTCTAAATTTGAATTGTTTGATTTGTTTGTTTTACATATTAAATAATACTTAAACTCAATTATATGTTTAATAAACTAATTTTAGTTGCTATAGGAACAAACAAATAATATAACCTGTAATTATTAATCATTCAATACAGATTCACATACCGATAGAAAAATTTGAAACGCACGGAATATCCTCACTTAAAATCGTAATATTTTTTTATTACATTTCTTTATAATATAAGCGCTAAGAAACCCATTGTAGCAGAGCGCATCGTCAGATCTCTAATATTTTTCGAGATACGTCGATTTTTTGTATTTTTCAAAGTGCAATTTTAAGAGCCTGTAATTGAAAAACTACACGAGATATCTAAAAATTCTCTTCAGTTTAGCATTTCTGGTGCCTCATATAACAAATAAGCAAATTTTTAAAATTTTGAATTTTTTTTGTAGTTTTGTTCAAAATTTCGATCGGCGATAACTCGGCAAATATTAAAGATACAGATTTGCAGTGTTCACCAATCGATTCAGCTCGTCGAAATACATAAGTATGAAAAGTTTCATAAAAATCGCTTTACGGGATGGAAAGTTAGCGCAAAAAGCCTGAAAATGGCGTTTTTCGTCCAAAAAGTCAAGTGTAACCCCTTGACGTTTGGCCTGAATTTTGCCATTTTCAGACTTTTTGCTCTAACATTTTAACCGGTTGTCCGAATTTTCTGAAATTTTCAGGGTTTATGTATTTCGTCGAGCTGAATCGATTGGTGAACACTGCAAGTCTGTATCTTTCATATTTGTCGAGATATCTCCAATCGAAATATTGAAAAAAAAAATTCAAAATTTTCAAAATTTACTAATTTATTATAAATGGCACGAAAAACACAAAACTGGAGATATTTCTCGATATCTTGCATAGTTTTCGAGTTACAGCCCCTCAAAGTTGCTCTTCGGAAAATATAAAAAATCGTCATATCTCGAAAAATATTAGAGATATGACGATGCGCTCTGCTGCAATGGGTTTCCTGGCGCGAATATTATAAAGAAATGCAATAAAAAAATTACAATTTTAAGTCATATTTGGGGAAATTTCCGTATTTTGAAAAATATTACAAATCGCCATATTTCGATAAATATAAGACATATTACGTTATATATTGTATGATTCTTATTCGTAATTTTATCAGGAATCATATTTTTATCTTAATATAAAATCTCATGTATTCGGCCTCATTTAGGAAAAGATTATAGGTACCCAAATATCATAGGGTTGTAGTCCAGAATAAATTGCTGAAGTTCACGCAATGAACCGAGAATTATTCACAAATAAAAACCAAAATCACCACAAAAATATAAAGCATATTTTATTTTGTTGAAGTCTTGGGTAATTAGTATCCCAATAAAATCATATGATTAAATTTTCAGTTTTCATGCAATATTTTCAATGAAAATAACCAGGGCAACGTGCTGAAAATTATGTACGTGTTGAACGTGTCAATGTGAACCATTTCAACTTTACACATCGGTTCAGTGCACTCACAAAAATCTCTGAGCTGCAAGAGCGATTCTAACTCGATACTGGGTGCTCGATTGTTAGACTTTATTTTATATCTGTTTTAGGATCAGTGAATTGGAAAACACGATTTACTTTTCGGTGGAATATACTAAAGAGGCTAATTGATTACAATAAAATATGTATATTTTAAAACAGATTAAATAGCTTTTTATTTTCGTTGCTAGAAAGTTAAAGTAATATTTATGTATCAAGGCACGGAAGATTAATTTTTTTATCAAGAATATGGTATTTATTTGCCGAAAACCATTTGAGTGATAAAAGGGTACATATTAAATCTTATTTGAAATCGAAAATTGAATAAAACTAATTAGTTATTTACTTTGTTTCATTTAAAGTTCGTGTTTGTTACAATTAGTATTAAAGATTAAATAGTACAGAATGCAAAATTAAAATGGAGTTACACAAATTAAACAGATTATAACGTAATTAAAGATGTAATTGGATACGAAATTGGATCACCCGGAAATTGTAGAATCTGAATTATCTCCATCTACAATGCGGATACAACGAATCAAAACAAACTAGTATTTCACAATGGAATACAACATTTTCGGCGAAATTAAACAACATAGATTTCCTAGTAACCATTCATATTTCCTTATTATCATAATTTCGTTGGCGCACAATATTTCTGATGCGTTCTATTTAGAATGTAACTTTGCATGCATTAAAACATTAAATTCGTAAAATACAGGCATAAAATTATCGTTTAGGATCGCGATTATAAATTAAAGAAGAAGTTATAAAATAGTTTGTGATATAATCGCGCCGTAGCAAGAAACTCACAGTAAAGTATTTGGAGTCACGCCAAAAGTTTGCGGTATTCCTGCAATTTCATTCAGTTGTTTTTTTTTATTCTTTTTATGCGGCATTGGATTTTGTTTACAGTTGTAAATTTATTGGTGTTTTGAAATTGAAATCTTATTTATTTTATTCTAGTTAATTTAAACTCGAAAAGTAACCGTTCAAATTCTTTCTTTATTAGTAAATATTTTTACAGTATACGTATCATGATTTGCATTTATTAATTAAACACTATTTGGAAAAACAAGTGAATATAAGCTGTTGGAACACAATGAGTTCGCATATTCATCTTTCATTTTATTAATTAATTTAATACAGATTCCCTCAACCTTGAATTATTCTAGAAAACCTATGTTTTAATAGAAAAGCCATGTGAAAATAACTCTTGGTTTACTTAGATATTAAACTAAAATTCCGAAGTAAATAATAGCGTTACAACAATAAAAAGCTTTCTCTGTTTTCAAGTAAACACCGTTTTTTATAACTTCAAGGTTTCTGATTCACAGATTATTTACATAAAAATAGTAATTATTCATTACTACTGATTGTTCGTGTTTCATGATGTGCAATTTTCACTTTAATACAGTTTTTTTTTATCTGTGAACACAATTAAAATGTAAAATTTATTCACATGAATGAAAGAAAACTAAATTCATAAAATTCTTGAGAATTAATTTAATAAATCATTTATAATTATTTTTATTACAATAAATTATGAACTAATTTGTTCTTGGAGTTTTAAATGATTCATAGAATTCAAGAATGGTTGTTTATGATAACCGTAATAAATTATGATTTATCGTTGTTTGATTGATTAATTTTAAGTGTTGATCATTTATCAATAAACAATACGAAGAAGGGAAAAATATATTTATACTTCGTTGTAGAATGCTTATTTAATATATTATTTTCTAGCCATACCCATAATGCATTGCAATTATTTGTCGTTATTGGCAGCTATACATTCCACTTTGCCCACGTGTGAAGTATAACGTTTTATCCAACAACTCTTAATAAATACAAAATTTATTAAATAAATATTATTTGACAGTGAAATATGCTTTAAATTTTTGAAATTAAAATGTCAATCGAAGTAGTTACCGAGGTGTTGTGTGTTATTATTATTGTTATAAATAAAAAAAATACTCACTAGTGGATTTTCTCAAAATTATACCCACTAGTGGGTAATCTGTTACTTTCCTTGTTTAAAATCGCCATAGTTATAGAGCATTTATTGAGAGGTGTTGAATAAAAATAATTTTTACTAAATAAATGTTACTTAAGATTGTGCTTGCAATACATTAATACTATAAAATGAATGTGAGATTGAGAATAATGTTGTTAAAAAAGTGGGAGTGACTGAGTACGAGGAATAAGTGTTTAAAAGGAGATTGATTGTGTTTCAGAGATTGTGCTACCCCACTGTGTGGGATAAATCGTAATGTTATCATACAGAATCAAACTGCGCAGTAAAATAGTTCATTTGATTTTCCCCATAACCATAATGAAAGTAATTTTCAGTGAATACTTTTCTGAAAAGGGTCGTAGGAGAATATCGATCTAGAGCTAGAAAAGAACATAAATCTTCTCAGTAAATGTAAAAGCAACAATTTTACCTCGCAGTTTCCATCAGGGAAAGTAGCCGAGTGTGACACAAGCACGAATATCCCCCAATTTTTATTCTCCCCAGACAGTTCCAAGTCGCGCTAACAAAAGGCTCTAGAGACGCCAAGTGTCAATAACTTAAAAGTCAAATCCTTCACGTTGCATTAAACTACCCTACGTTCTGCTCCGGGTTCCGAAAAACGCTATAGAGCATCTCAGTAATTATATACATAAAGTCAAAGCTCTAAATGATGTTTTCAATTTGAACTTTAAAAATTTGTAGGTTCTCAAAACATTCACTGACATAATAATTTGATGTTACCATATAAGTGTGTGTTACTTGAGTCTGTGTTCTTATTTAGATGTATAATTATATTGAATGACACGAGGCTGTAGGAGGAGGGAAGGAGGCAAATGAAGCAAGTTCTCAAGTGGTTCTTGACATGAACATATACATGAACATGATGAATGATATTGACCTAGGGGTTATTTGTCCTTGAATGTGATTGTACTATTATTTTACTTTAAATCTTCTATGACACAACAGGTCCAAGTCCTTTAGATTCACTACTATTTATCCTGGTACAATCAGAATCTTGTGCGACCAAAATAAAAATTATACCATTTCAAAATAATAATGTTTCTTTGAAATCGGCACTAAAGTACTCAAAAATCGTCACTAAAAGCTCGTAAATCGTTACTAAAGTAACCCATTATTCGACGATTTTGAGCAACCCAGTGTTGGCAACCGTAAAATAATTATTGTACAAGTATGATAATTTTGACAAATATATGACGCATTATAGTAAATTTATACGTGCAAGAAAAATTACCTAATTAATTCCGATGAAGAAATTGAGGACAAAACAAATAATTTTTATTGTTATTTACGATAACTTCAATGTTCGAGGTTGGCAACACTGAGTGTCAGTTTTAATTAAATAATTTTGTTTGTGTCTTGTAAAAAGTTCTTTGCTGGTACCGACCTTTAAGGGCCCTGTTAAGGCCCCGTAAGACCTACAGGGCCCTGTTAAGGCACCTTAAGACCTTCAGGGCCCTATTAAGGCCCATCAAGGCCCTTAAGGTATATGCGAAATTTCTAAATAAATTTGTAGGTCTTCGGAAACTGTTAAGGCTCTTGTAGAATATTGAATGCTCTTATGTTAGTTTAATTAAGCTAATATTAACTTGTAAGGTATTTTAAAAGAACGGAAGTAATTTATTTTTATAAAAAAAAAACAATATATCGCCAGTTTTTATTAAATATTTCATTTGTATTTCGAATAAAAGACTGTAAAGTTTTCCTTTGGCTACTACTATTTTGTCTAACTTCGTGGAATGATATCGTGTACTTGTATCGATTTCGGAAAAATGAATGTTCAATAATTTATTTCAATAACAATAATAAACACAGCTCTCAACAGTATTTGATTGATATATCGTGAAATACTATATTTAGGTAACCAAATAGGCCTTATTGCATGCATTTTAAAATTGTGAACATATTTTGTATTTAGACTTTTGCTGTAAAGAGAATAGGTAATATACAATTCCAAAAAAATTACATTGTTGAAATCCCTATAGTTTATACCCAGTGTAATATTTATATAATAATATTTTATGCAATTTCTTCCAAACAATAAACTGAGTGTTACCGGAAGTATCACCTATCAACAGATCATTTTCCTCGTGAAGAACAATTATCACTTGCGATATTTTTAACCGAGACAATTAACACGCTTCGTCTTATTGGCAAACAATGACCATTAGACACTGTCTCACGTGTGTTGCAAGTATGTGTGAGTGCATATGTACTCAGCGCAATGCTGCCAACAGTTGACAACAGACAATAACAAGACAACTGAACGGTGTTGGAGATGTCGTCACCGTGAGACTTCCAGCGTTGTGTTTTGTTTGTTTAGATGCGGAAGGCCGCCTTTCTGTCTTATATCATATAAACACAGTGGCGGGGATTGGAAATTGATTAATTTTAAGGTTAGCAAGTAGAAATTGTTGGGACGATGTAACTTGGCGAGCAAAAGGAATGCAATTTAGTTTGCGTTTTGTCAAAAAATGATTTACTTAGATGCTGCACAGCTTAACAAGTGAAATAGTGATTTTATAATCTGTTCATGAATGATTGTAAATTTATGCAAACATAAATGATCATGCTCTTTGGTGAGATTCGAACCCACGACTCCTGGCGTGCTAGACGTAGCCACTACGCTATGGAATTTATATATTTATTTATTTAACAATATTATGTAGAATAAAAATGTTCAAATACTACTTTTGAGGCATGTACATTCATATTTAACTAATAAAACAATATATTTTTCTTTATTGTTTTATGTGCCCCTGAACGTAAGCGACTCCGCGCCTATGGAAGCCAGTCCCACACGCAACAAAAATGAGGCTGTCGTGAATACATCCTTTAATATTGTTCTTCAAAGTGTGATTATACTAAGATTGCATAAGAATATATGTATTTATTTTTATATTATGCGCTTCGACAATAACCATGTCGAATACACCTTCATTATGAATTTTAATAGGCCTTTGTATTTTTTCTATGTTTTTCCGTCTTCCCATTCAAAGAAGGCAAAAGTAATTTTACTGACATGTAGGTAACTTATAAAAGAACAATGTCTTGTTGAATTTAATGTAGTGTTATTTAAGAAATAAATGTAACTAGTTATATAAGAATGTAACTGAGTCAAGTACATTGTATTTAAAATGTCATTTACACAGAAACACTAAAAATGAAACTTTTCCAAGAACAATTAAATATTTAAAATGCTTGTTCTATTCAATCGCAATCTGAGACGACCTTGTATTATGCGACATAAATATTGAATTTATTATCAAATTGACACCGTATATTATACATTACCATTAAATATTTAATATAGCCAGGGAAATAAAAGCAGTCAATAACAAAATACACATTACCTGTAATAAATTATAGTCTTTTAGATTAGAGGTAGGTATATTTAATACAACAGTTTGTGTTTACAGTAGATAACAATTACGATATGTGTACGTAACTATAGAAACAGAGTTTGTTGTTTGTTGACAAAAGAGCTTCATTATCGTCGTAAAAAGTAAAATTGTACAGCGCAATACCGGATTCTAACCGTATGTTCTTTACGTTAACTTTACGTTATGCTGAAGAAAAGAAACACGTGCGTTGCACTTAGTTTATGTTGACATCGAGTTAGTTTTTTTTGCAAGGCCAAACCACTGCGTTTTAGAAAATATGCAAGATATACGCAGTTGTCATTATGATATGCTGTATTGCAGATAATAATTTTATACACGAAAACAATGATTATAAATTTTTGATAAATATCCTCCTCTCAAATACCTCATTTCCACAGCAGTTATACGTCCTTCATGCTTCTTCATCCACACCCAACATTCAGAACCATACATCCATTAGGCACTAACATACCATTATAAACTTTCAATCGAGCATCTCTAGATGCATTCACGTGTCACGTTAATACGTCCATTCCTCAAAAACATAATATGGTTACTTGTATATATTTCAAAATATTATGAAAGATTTTCCTTGTATTTTCTGAAAACAGATTAATAAATTCTGAGTACCATTTTCGAAAATATCGCGTTATTTTCCCCAATTAAAGTTAACTGCTTTAGCGTGTTTATATATTCAAAAGATAACAGCTATTAATAATATAATACAAATGTTAAAATCAATTAATGTTGCTTTCTTTATTAATATCTGCATTATTTAAAAGCTAAAAGCTACAAAAGTTAACGCAAAACGCTTATCTTTCCAAATTGTTTTGGTAATTCCACAAAAACATATTATCATGTCAGAAATCATTAAAATTATCAGTTAAACAAAAACTTGTTGACAAAATGATAACATGAACTACCAGTAAGTCATAATGCAAGGTCTCATGCAATATTCGCGATTTCGGCCTTAGCATTATAGTGACCGAATTTTGCGACTGAGTAAGATTAGTTGGTTAGATGAAAAAAGCAACAATCAGGTCAACTAACTGTACCGTTAACTACGGTAGATTAGGTCACTTTTGTGAAAGATTGTCAAAGATTTTTTGCTAAGAACTTCTATCTAATAAATACGAAATAACTTCAGGATCGGAATAAATATTTGTTGAAATTATACAAATATTTGAACATGATATGTGATTTATCATTTTGCCAATCCAATTAACATATTATGTAAATTTATTAACATAAATAAATATTTCGAATCGATACTATATAGTGATAGTAATGTCACGAATTTTTATTCATTATAATTATAATTAATCATTTTATATCGTAAAGTGGAGCTTTCATTTAATGTACACAGTTATAAAGTAGTACATGTATTTCATAATTTTGTTGCCTTCTTTAGACAATAACGTCTTTGTTGTTGGTTTGTTTGTATTGCAATACTCATTAATTTTTTGTTAATTACAGCTCTCTCAAATCTTTTTGAAATGTTGATCGGCGCCTTCAAATTACAATAAAAATTTAGACTGATTAAAATCGAAAAAATACTTAACAGTACTATATGATGCTGATATAAAATACGAAGGATAAGAAATGCATATTGAAACAATTATTTTTGTTCCCATTTAAAACGTCAAGTTATAGAATAATAGTTATTTACTTTACAAGTGAGCAAAGTAAGGAATTACTCACAAGAGAAATTTTAGCTCACGAAGCCGAAGGCTGAGTGTGATAATTTTATCGAGTGGGTTATTCTACTTTGCCCACGTGTGAAGTATAACGTTTTATCCAACACCTCTTAATAAAAGCAAAATTTATTTAAAACATATTATTTGACAATGACATATGCTTTAAATTTTTAAATTAAAATGTCATTCGAAGTAGTTACCAAGGTGTTGTGTGTTATTATTATTGTTATAAATAAAAAAATACTCACTAGTGACTATTATTAAAATTATACCCACTAATGGGTAATCTGTTACTTTGCTTGTTTAAAATCGCCATAGTTATAGAGAGGTGTTGGATAAAGTATATTTATTTGAAATGGCACTAAAGTGGTCAAAAATCGTCATTAAAAGCTCAGAAATCGTCACTAAATTAACCCATTATACGACGATTTTGAACAACCCAGTGTTGGCAACCGTTAAATAATTATTGTACACGTAGGATAATTTTGGCAGATATATTGACGTACTATAGTAAATTTAGAGGTAACATGAAACAAAATTTGCAAGAAGAATTAACTAATTAATTCCGATGACGAAATTTAGGACAAAACACAAATTTTAAGTGTTTTTACGATAACTTCATTTCTCGAGGTTGGCAACACTGACTGTCAGTTTCAATTGACAACTGACATATGTATAAACTGTATATTGTAATTTTTTACAGTTTTTTCGAATTTTAGATTTTAAATAAAACTTAATATGTACCTCGGCACTGAAGTTCCTTTTTATCACTCACATGGTTTATTACGGGCCTCGCCAACTAAATTCCATATTCGTGATAAAAAATTGAACTTCAGTGCCTTGATACATAAATAACTAATATATTTATAATAGTTTCTATTGTGTACCTAATAGTAAAGTACTTTGCCTTTGTTGCCAAGAGTGTTTACAATTTAGATCAATATCTGACTAATAAATATCGTTTAAAAATTAATTTGCAATAAATCCTCGTACCAAATTAAAAACTTAAATGTGAATGACATAAAATATCAAATGTCTTTTAGTTGAGCAGTGAAACAATGGAACTGCGTCATTCGTATCTTTAAATGTTTAAACCAATGGCAATGAACCCACAAACCAACCATATGTAGAGGGATATACATTGTCTACTTGACTGACAAACTTCACATACACTGGGTTTAATAGCTGTCCTTATTTGGGGCACAAATATATTTTATTTTTTCGAGAATGATAAAAACACAGAAGAAATATAATTACTTATGAAGTTTTACATTTTTTGTTGTTATTTAATTATAACCTGGTTACTATTTTTAGAAGGAGTCAAGGAAATGAAACCATATTCCACTAATACATTTAATTTAATAATTTAGGTATACTAACAGTATCAACCTAAAATAGATTTTTAGCTATTAATAAAATTACACACACATAATCTATTTTGTTAAATGTCAAGTTATTTCTGGGAAAATGTCATATTTACAGCACATGATGTGCAATTATGTGGTTACATACCCAGAGCTTTTAATTTTAGAAAGACGGTAAACCACAAGAGAAAATGTGCAACAAAATTATTATCTGGTTTTAGTTTTGGAGTATCTTGTCTATTGTAAACAAAGAATTTAATATACTTCATATACAATTGATATCAGATAAATTATTGATAAAAATAATCTGTTTCGATATATTGCGCTCATTGAAATACATAGATAACCAAAACAGACATTCCATTAAGAATTTTTTTAACTACATATCTTGTACATATCAAATTTTCGGTTATTTACAAGCACATGAAGTAAGGCATCTGCTTTTATAGCTCTATATAATAGTATATTATTCAATGAGCATGTAATGTATGCTATTACTCATGAGAATAAAGTTTGCATCACGAGCGAATGAGTAATAGCCATTACATGCGAGTAGAATACTATACTTTATCCACAACATTTCGTCCTTTATTTTCTAAGATTTCGTCAAATATTTGTTTAGCAATTATAAGATAAGTAGTAGAATTTTTGTTCTGACAAATACAAAAAATGTTTGTTATCAACATAGACATATCATAGCAACCATTGCTAGGCTACGTACTGTTGTAACAAATTTTTTAATTGATTTGACATTTATTACTCAGCTAGGGTTTAAGCTTGAAAAGAAAATAAAAGTATGAATAATGAGAAAATTAGTGTTTAGTGGAAAAAATTACTTAAAAGTCATTTTGATTTTACTCTTTTGACAGGTAAGATTTGAGTTTGACATAATATTAATTCATCGAACTGTCAATATTATTTTATTAGCAACAGTAACCAAGGTTATAAATTGATAAACAACGGTTGAATTATGCGTATATTATTTGACAGTTGTGGATTTTGTTTGTTCAACTCTAATGAAGATGACATTTATAATTTCCTAGAGATACAACCAACTAGAACTAGACAATAGAGACATACAAATATTTTATTTTTTAGGGTTTAAACTAATTTAATATAATTTTAAAAAATAAAATCATGAAATATAATGCACCTATTAAAATGAAATTATAACAATAAATATTCAACAATTTTGTGAAACTAATTATTAATGATTAATGTTAAGAGCAGTTTGAATAAATATTAAAACAATATGTTTATCAAAATTGGATTTGAAGTATGTGCTATAAATAATTTAATTCAGACACGCAACACAAAATTTCCGATTCATTTGATTAAAACAGAGATTATGCAACAAAATATCAAATACATTAACTGGAAGATTAAAATATAATATGAATTATAGTGCATTCCAATATTAATAAATTTATAATAAATGAAATACTTTAACATTGTGCAACTCTTCTAATTATAAAATAAATTACTTATTAATATTATACAATTAATTAATTGAAAATGATATGACAATTATTGTATTGCAATAATTCGTAATATTCATTGAAATTAAACTGTACAATAACATAATCATTGTGTAGTGCAATTAATAATAGTTAATGCGTGTGTAAAAGCTATTAAAAGCAAGAACGTTGCTTTATCGAAACACTTATATGCAACAATGCATAGGTATGCTATTAACACAATTTCATAGAGTAACCGCATTTAACCTAGTGAAAAAGCGTGAAGGCCACTAACTTCTCTATTAGATACACAAAATTACAATCTAAAATGTTTAATTATTAGCATTTTACACGCATTTTTCTTACTGTAAATGTTTTACTATTCACTTTACTGCAAAGGTATAAATACTAAAGTTTTACACAATTCAAAATGCAAGCAAACAGGCTCATTTGGTTACCTATATATTAGTATTTCACGATATTTCAATCAAAATAAGTATATACATTTTTGATTATACCAAGTTGCGTACTTATGAAAGTAAGTTAATCTTCAGATAAAAGATAAAAGTGAATCCGGTGAAAACAATACGTGACTCTAAAAACGTAACATCTAAACATCTGTGATTTTTTCGTTTTAAACAGCTGTTTACTGAAATTATTAAAGTAACCATATTCAAATACAAATATGTACGAAGTCTTTGCGTCATGTGTGTGTATAATGTCAGTCAAGTGAAATGACGTGAACAAAAGTTTTTGATATGAGTATAAAGCCGACAGTTTAATGTTCATTTTCACTTTGCATTTCACATTTGTTTTTATGCTGGTTGATGTATACATTTTAAATAGAAATTTTTAACTTTTTATGATGAGACTTTTACCATTAAACGAATAATTAAATATGCAGCATAATATTCAATTAGGTATTATTAATAAATAATTTTTAAAAGGAGAAATGTTCATTCATACATTTCTTTTGTATGTATCGTAAATTATTTTTTCTACGACCACTTAGAAATCTGCTCATTGTATGTTTGTTGTTGCTAGGGATATGAGGTACATTGCAAGCATCGTGCGAAATGAATTTGTTTTGTGAGTATTTCAATACAAGTCAGCTCATTTAAGTACAGGTGCCATTGCTAGGATACTTATTTGGAATTGTCAAATATTGGAATAGTGAAAGCGAGACAAATTTATTATTAAAATTAAATTAATTTTGAAATAATATCGTGGTCGTAGAAAAAGTATAGTGTACAACTCGCATGGAATGTCCATTTCACACTCGTATGATTTGCAGCATGAGCCGAAGGCGAATGCTACCAACTTTCATACTCGTAAGAAATGAATACCATTCCATATACGTTGTACAATATACTATAAAACGCCTAATTATAAACTCCAACAATTATATTTGGTTGATTATTTCGTGAATTTAATTAAAAATAAACAAACTAATTTTTTAAATGTCAAAATTGTCAATATTTATAAACGATTCCCTAAAGTATTGTGGAGGGATTTTATCAAAATTTTCTCTATAAAATCGGCCTCTTGGAGAAAATAAAACAGTCTGATTGTCTTGTAATGTAATGAAGAAATGAAGGAAATAATCTATTTAATATAGAGTTGCAATTTTGGAGTGTTTTAGTCTCGGTTTTAGCGCTGTACAATGTTCTAAAACTATTTTATAAAAAAATGGTTGAAATAGATGTTACAGATTAATATATTATCTACCACTTTTATTTGAAGTATTTTTTAATAAAATAATTTTAGAACATTGTACAGCGCTTAAATCGAAGCTAAAATACTTCTGTTGAAACACCCAAAAACAGAGCTCGTGGTACCAGCCATTATGGACAACAAAATATAATTTAAGACAGTATATAAGTACATAATATTTTAGAAGTAGAAAATAAAATATTTCTTTACATAATCTAGTACACCATGTGTCATAGCCTACTACCTCCCAGGGTTTTTGAGCTCTTAGGTTTTTGTTTTTTTAAACCGACAAATCTGGGCCACGGTACAAAAAAAACAAAGTATTGTATGATTTATGGCCACTTGATCGAGTGTAAAGTTCGAATATATTTATTTGGTTATTGATTTATTCCATTTAAACTGTTTGCAATTTACGCAATTGTGTATTTGATTATAAATACAAAGTTAAGAAAAATAATGAAAACCAGTGCATTTTCGTCAACATTCTTTCACCACAGCAGCTTAGGATAACCTCAAAGGTTTCTTATCACCTTATCACTATCTTCACACCCTTCCAGTAGATTTGACCGCGCTCTGAAGCCCCCGTGACTTACTTCTGGTCAAAGCCAGCTTAGTTCAACTCGAGCGATCGTCGGTTGTCGACCTCTTGGCCGGCTTGCTGCGATCTAATCACGAGCGCCAAGGAAGTGGCCGACGAGCGGCGACTGTCGGTTGTTCCTGCACCGGATGCGTGTAACCGAACACCAGCTTGATACAGACCATGATTGCAAGCTTTGTGCAAATACAATTGACGAGAATACTATCTCTCTCATTCTCAAATGGAATATAGCAACAGATCACTAGGGCAAAGTTCAACTACACTTTCTTTCAACTCTTCATCAATCTACCTATTCTACAACGCAGTTCTTCTGAATCTAGGGCGATCGTGATCGTCGTAGGTAAATCTCTACAACACTACTCCTTACCCCGCCCCTGGACATCGCCAGAGATTAATTACTTGGCGGGCGAGGCAGACACGCCACCCAGGTCCGGACTAAATGTCATTCGACCTTTGTCTTCATTAAGGGCTGATCATTTGTAACAGGAAATGGGTGGGTGCTATCGTGATGAGTATTTTTAGAATAGATAGGGGTAGGGTGAAATTGATTCTGATTGGTTGATTGTAGTACAAAAAAAAAAACAAATCAAACACTTAATAAATGTCATAATAATATTTGACAGGGAAACATTACACATTTGTTTTGTCATTTTGTTTTATTTCAAGGCAAACACTATTATTCGTAAATAGTTATTTTGTAAATTTTCATATTTAATTTCTGCAGTTACAATTCATACTAAATGAATTTTGTTTGTTAATAATTGACATGCAAAATTTTAAGTTCTATAAAATTTATTTGAAGTTTTTTATCTAAAATAATTTGGGAAAAAACTGTTTATCCAACACCTCTCAATAATTGCTCTATAACTATGGCGATTTTAAACAAGCTATAATTTTGAGAAAAATCACTAGTGAGTAATTTCTATTTTTAACAATAATAATAACAAACAACACCTTGGTAACTACCTCGATTGTCATTTTAATTTAGAAAATTGAAAGCATATGTCACTGTCAAATAATATTTCTTTAATCAATTTTGCATTTATCAAAAGATGTTGGATAAAACGTTATACTTCACACGTGGACAAAGTGGAATTACCCACTCGATAAAATTATCACACTCAGTCTTCGGCTTCGTGAGACAAAATTTCTATGGTGGGTAATTCCTTACTTTGCCCACTTGTAAAGTAAATAATTATTTCTCATACGCTTCTATAGCCAGCATTTTTTACAGCCTGTATAAAATATTTAAACTGTTTGATAACCTTTTTCCATGATTAAATTATAAATAGAAACTGAATTACTTTGCTTACATTAAAATTGTGTTCGAATTTCTTATCTCAATTTATTAAAGTTTTAACTTCAACAGAAGTTTCAAACTTTATAAAAAAAGTTTTGCACTAAAATGTTACAAGCTGCAGTGTCAGTTTAATAATTTATACAACAGCAATTTATTTCCAGAAATCGTAACTTGGGTCAATGGTCAATGCATCATCAATTAAACCGTTACAACAAAAAATTGTTATAAAAATTGGAGCGTTGCCAGTTGAGTAACAAACATCAAACATGTAAATTATATGTCCGATATCATGCCAAAATAATATCGTAATAGCTATCTAACTGTATCTGCTACTAAAATAGATTCGTGCTAGAAATTAACTGCAGTAGAAATGAATTAAGAATACGAGAAAACCGTTGGTCTTAATGAGAATAGAAAGGATCAAATCAAACTTATCTGTTCGAAAGAACAAAATGTACGTTTTCTGTTTTCGTTTTATTGCAATATTATTAAAATCAAAACCAAGTGATCCAGTTTTAATGCACAGGGCAGTATTTCCTAAATTTATATTATATAATTTAATAAACGACGAGTACTGTAAGTAATGAAATTTTAATCTGCGTGAAAAATTATTTAGAGTTAAAATTATCTGCCCTGTCCCAAAGGAACAAAATTAGAATTTAATTTCATAAAATACACGTCTGGTCCAATTTTAATTCAATTTACTTAAACGAAAATCTACATCTAATATATGAAGGCTGTATAGTTACATAGAATTATTATAATAAATTATATTTTCAGTCAAACTGGCCAGAAACGTATATAAAGTACTAGAGAACCGTTATTACGTCGGTTTTCAATTAATAATAATGTCACAATAAAATAATGATGGTTTATATATTACTTTATCCGTTATAATAGCTTGAAAAACTGAAAAAAAAAACATTATTATTGCAGTTAGCAATAATTGTGTCACATAGCAAAATGATTATATATAGTTTTTGTTGTTTATGATAACATAAATATAGAGGTTTTCTTTTTGAAAAACATATTGAGGAATATCAAAGTATAGAAAAATTTATAAACATCGGTTTGATACCCATGAAATTTATTTTATCCAACACCTCTCAATAAATGCTCTATAACTATGGCGATTTTAAATAAGCAAAGTAACAGATTACCCACTAGTGGGTATAATTTTGAGGAAAGCCACTAGTGAGTATTTTTTTATTTATAACAATAATAATAACACACAACACCTTGGTTACTACTTCGAT
Organism: Poecilus cupreus; assembly: GCA_963942605.1. NCBI lineage: Eukaryota > Metazoa > Arthropoda > Insecta > Coleoptera > Carabidae > Poecilus > Poecilus cupreus. The sequence goes on along the minus strand of OZ012727.1, from coordinate 12,501,830 downwards.
TGACATTTTAATTTAAAAATTTAAAGCATATGTCACTGTCAAATAATATTTCTTTAATACATTTTTCATTTATTAAGAAGTGTTGGATAAAACGTTATACTTCACACGTGGGCAAAGTGGAATTACCCACTCGATAAAATTATCTCACTCAGCCTTCGGCTTCGTGAGCTAAAATTTCTCTCGTGGGTAATTCCTTACTTTGCCCACTTGTAAAGTAAATAACTATTATCTGGTTAATTTACTAAGATATGCAGAAAAACCCAGATATGCCTTCAAATAATCTAGCACTTACTATTGATGAATTGTTCTCAAAATCTAATCAATTCGTAACATAAACATAATACCTCCCTTACATATATGTATGTGCGGAAAGTAAAAACGATACAATATTTCTTTGTATGATTTTAACTGGACTTGTATTATAGAATTACACACACAAACATACTTTCATTAGGCCATGAATTTTTTACTTAGCACAAATAAAAGAATTCAGCTAAAATTTATTTACGCCTTCATATATTCGATTGATATGTGAAAACTTTGACAATCGAATCGGCTAGACAGCAATGTAAACAACGTAGAATCGAAAACAGTGAAAACAACAACATTTAATAAAGATTATAAATTGTATGTAACAACAGCTCTTGCTATATTTAGCACAACTTAATGTATTTTTAGTCAGATACAATTCCAGTTAACTGTTCTGAGCTGCTATTAAATTTAACCAAACTATTACAAGAATTGTGCTGACGAAAATAAATTGAATGCATTGGATATGTTCTTTTGTGAAGGTTCACATATTTATTTCAACACCTGCGGCACCTGTTTTTTTGTCAGTAATATTTCTGGAATGTAAAGATTTTTTTTGATAAAATAGCTCATTAAAAATTACTGCAAAAGTAATTAACATATGGTTTAAATTACACATGAATTTATTATATCATTATAACATATATTGGAAATGTTTAAACATTATTTATATTTATAAACAATGTGGGACAAAAATAAAAATCAGGCGCATCGAAATTACACCTCCATTACGCCCCCATCTAAATTTTATTATAAAAATTATCATAAAAAATGTGTAGGTTAAGTATTTACCTAGAGTGTTAAAAATAACATAAAACAGTAAAATTGTTTACTGCGTTATCTAAGTAATTATTGTTTACACTATGTTTTGGTTATATAAATTAACATACCGATATAAATCAAGGTTAAGGTTGAAGCTATATTAACGCCAGTTTGTAAATAAAGAAAATGGTACATAAATGATTAATTAAAATCTCTAAAAATACATTTGGTGAGATACAGACAATCCTTTAAAGACATGATGACTCATAATGATAATTGTTAATTTTCAAGAAAAACAATATAGCAGAGATGTTCACCTACGTCATAGCTATTTTAAAATAAGTTTGTTATTTATTTAAAATAATCGCCATTATTGTTTATATTCAAAAACTGTCAGAGCACACAAAACAACAATTAGATTTTGAGTTTTATTTTATTCACAACTGTAATATACCCATAATTCAATCGTTGTTTATCAATTAATTACCTTAGTTACTGTTGCTAATGAAATAATATTGACAGTTCAATCAATTTCGTTATGACCTGTCAAAAGGGAAAAATCAAATTGACAAAATGACATAAAAAGCCAAAGACACTAATTTTCTCATTTTTCACACTTTTATTTTTTTTTTTAAGCTGTAACTGTAGCTGAATAATTGGTTTTAAAATTTTCTGCTAAATGTCAAATCACTTCAAAATTTTGTTACAACAGTACGTAGCCTAGCGACGGTTGCTACATTTTGTCTATGTTGATAAACAAACAATTGTTTGTATTTCTCAAAGCAAAAATTCTACTTATAATTTGAAAACAAATATTTGACAAAATGTTGTGGATAATGTATAGTATTCGCATGTAATGGCTATTATTCATTCTCATGAGTAATAGCATACATTACATGCTCATTGAATAATATACAATTAATAACCGAAAGTAAAATCTTTGAAATGATTACTATTTTATTATAATGACATGAAAATTTCATTAATCTTTTTATTAATAAATTCGTTCATTTTATTTTGTATAATTTAAATTATAATCCTCCTCTTCAAATAGCTACTATTTCTAGCCCATTTATAATCTTTCCTGCTACAAATTAATACTGTATAATAATGTTGTAATACATCCACATATTACACATGAAATTTCAGTACAAATGGCAGTTCATGAAAACAGAAATAGCAGTTGGGAATGTAAATGGAAGAACGTGCAAGACATTACATCAGTAAGGGTGCAAAGGGTGTAGAATAAGTCCAGTAAACCTTTGTTCAACTGACTAGTGGTGCCATCTGTAACACCGTAGGCACGCACGCACATACACGCACGTATACACACGCATACCAACGAATAAATGGGAGACGAATTCTGGGAACTGAGAAACATGCATAGACTGGATTGTATGACAGTTGAACTGCAGTTTTATATTTGTTAATCTTTCACATAATCGTTTTATCGTATTTAAATAAAGTCAAATTTAAATTACATACCAATCAATGCTTCAGCTCGACTTGCAGAAAAAAAATTACAGATTGCAAACGTAATAAGATTGCGTGTAAAAGCAAGGAAACCATTATGGATGAATATGAAAATATAATCTTAGTATGTAAAGGTCACGTGTAAAAACTTCATGAATATGAATGCCGATCGCTACCATTTGAATATTTCGATTTGAAATTGTTCTAGTAGTTTCTTATTCAAGAATTCAAGACTGACTGTGAGTTGTAAGGAGAGCAGTAGCTTTGTAAGCGGTAATATATTAGTTCGAGGCGAAGATAAATCAAAGACCGTATTTTGTGTCCTGTCAAAAGCAGAGCATCTTAATTCAACATTAGTGAACTGTAAATTTCTTTAATGGTTCTATAAGAAGCATTTAAATTAGGGCAACGGATGTTCCGTGAAATTCGAGATCTCTAAACTCTACAGTTCTGTCAACAGAAAGTGGAAATCGAATATATTTCAATTTAGATTTAGTAGTTTTCATTTTCGAAAAATAATCCTGATGTGTGTGAAATGTTCAATTATTGGTTTCCCTAATTATTTTATACCAAAAAAGTTAAATAGTTTTTTGTAGTGGAAGAATTTCTGCATTTTTTGACACTAATATTTATAATTTTACTCTACCTGGGACCGCAAAAATGACGGAAATATTTATTGGTAATTTTCTTAAAATCATTAGTGAAAATAAAAAGTATATAATTTATTTGGCAGATGTAATCACCCTTCAACAATATACCTGTGATTCATCACCGTCTTATATCCTGACTAGAATGCTATATCAATAAAATAATATACATATTTCACATATTACTCACTACTCAGTATTGTCAGAACCGATATGAATGTATCATATTCTAAGAATTACAGTACAACAATGAAACAACAATCTATTATAAACTGATAAAGGTACGAAGTTTAATAAAAGTTACAAATTTTTATTGAATAATTGGGCCAACAGAAATCTAAACTAGTAATTAATAATACTAAAATCAACATTAAAGATTACATTCAACATATATTGTCCTACTTACACAACTATACTTTTATGTCGATTTGTAATATTTTTCAAAATACGGAAACTTCCTCAAATATGACTTAAAATTGTATTTTTTTTTATTACATTTCTTTATAATATTCGCGCCAGGAAACCCATTGCAGCAGAGCGCATCGTCATATCTCTAATATTTTTCGAGATATGACGATTTTTTATATTTTCCGAAGAGCAACTTTGAGGGGCTGTAACTTGAAAACTATACAAGAAATCGAAAAATATCTCCAGTTTTGTCTTTTTCGTGCTATTTATAATAAATTAGTAAATTTTTAAAATTTTGAAATTTTTTTGAATTTTTTTTCAAAAATTCGATTAGAGATATCTTGACAAATATGAAAGATACAGACTTGCAGTGTTCACCAATCGATTCAGCTCGACGAAATACATAAACCCTGAAAATTTCAGAAAATTCGGACAACCGGTTGAAATGTTAGAGTAAAAAGTCTGAAAATGGCCAAATTCAGCCCAAACGTCAAGGGGTACCTATTGACTTTTTGGGCAAAAAACGCCATTTTCAGGCTTTTTGCTATAACTTTCCATCCCGTAAAGCGATTTTTATGAAACTTTGCATACTTATGTATTTCGACAAGCTGAATCGATTGGTGAACACTGCAAATCTGTATCTTTAATATTTGTCGAGTTATCGCCGATCGAAATTTTGTACGAAAATACAAAAAAAATTCAAAATTTTAAAAATTTGCTAATTTGTTGTATAAGGCACCAGAAACGCTAAACTGAAGAGAATTTTTAGATATCTCGTGTAGTTTTTGAATTACAGGCCCTTAAAGTTGCACTTCGAAAAATACCAAAAATCGACGTATCTCGAAAAATATTAGAGATCTGACGATGCGCTCTGCTGCAATGGGTTTCTTAGAGCTTATATTATAAAGAAATATAATAAAAAAATATTACAATTTTAAGTGAGGATATTCCGTGAGTTTCAAATTTTTCTATCGGTATGTGAATCTGTATTGAATGATTAATAATTACAGTTTCTGTTATTTGTTTGTTCCCACAGCAACTAAAATTAGTATATTAAACATATTTAAAAAAAAAAAAACATTGCGGCTTAATGAATAACAACTAAGACTTTTTAAAAGTGTAGATAGTCTTCAAGTTAGATAAAGTTTCATAAAAAAATATTTTTTTTAAATGGTGAAAGACCCCATTGCACTCTAAAACTGTACCATTGAAATACCTATGCTGCGTCGTTCAAGACACCACCCTTTATAAGGGCACATTTCAATTCTATTCCTAATATAATCGAACATTTTTCAAGCTTGTTGCTATAATGATTTTCTATGAGTGCACCAAACGAAAGTCCTCTACATTTATCCAAGTTGCTTGTCGTGAAACCAAATGTAAAGTATTTTCAAGAAACTAGAAAAGCTACAACTGAAAAGTGAATAGTAACTCCATCAACTTTCACTGTGTGCGCTCCCGATGTAAATTCAAAGCGTGACGCGGAGTGTACTTGCGACACATGCATCAGGAACTTAGCAGAGTTATAAATCTGCACGTTGCGCACATCTGTTCTGTGTGTCGCACGCGAGTTCCGAGCCCCGACTCTGCAATGCACGGTTCGTGTCTGCAGCATCACTCACCGGATCTGAATCACCTCCGCGGCGCCGTGACTCGTGACTCGCGAACTCACACAACGTACAACGCGCGAGTTGGAACTTGTCGGCTGATACGACGAATCGCTGGGGGACTCCCCATTGTGGGAAGTTGCTAGATATATTCTATAGTTATATCACGAGTGCTAAGAATTTAATCGATTCAATTCTTTAGCATGAGGGGTAAATGTCAAGATTAATTCATGAATTCATAGCATAAACTTTAATTTTTGGCGATGAAATTGAACTATAACGTTGATTTTGACACATTTTCACATAAATAAATTGGCACACACATAAACAAAAGGCACCATAAAATTTTGTTGTTTTATTGTAACTATAGCAAATTGATTGTTTTTCTTTTTACTTGTCAATAAATGTCAAAAATTAATAAATTAAAATAGTTGGAAATAAATAATTCATCATGTTTAAAGATATAGAATACCAGTAATGGTAAAGAACTTGTAAGTATCTTGCTTCTGTAACTAATTATCCGGCTAAATATGCCTTCAAATTGTTCAAAATTTGCATATAAAAGCTAGCTTCAATTTAATCGCGATTAAACAGCATGCTGCTGTTTAATCACTTATATAAAATGTACAACAATGGAAAATGAGACATTCTGATTGGTTAAATTTGTAATTAAGAATTAAAATATGGCTTACAAAGGTTTTAATGCTATTTTTACCTCCCGCCTACCTCTGAGTAAGGGATGTATTGTTTTAGGTCAAAAATTGGGTAATAAGTTTTCAGTTAATAAGCACGTTTTAGGGTATTAGTGTATGTGTGTTCGTCTCGCATAACTCAAATACTATAATAGCAAAAAATTCAATTTTGTGTATTTATGCTTAATAAATATATCATCACGCCTTTTACCCATTATGGGGTGTGGCACTCTGCTTACGCAAATCTCGGTAAGTGATATATTTTTTCGTATGAAATGCGGTTACCAGCCGTCAAATCATAGCCCCCAAAGATGTAAGTGGAGGAGGAACCACAGGGGTAAATTTAAATTGGCAACTGTCAACTGTGAGATTCGAACTGAGGATCTTTGTTTATATGAAGAGCTGATTAGATTTTGGATGAAATTAGTCAACCGGAAGTAGCATCCCTTAACGGTTTTCAGTGGAAAAACACTGTTAAATTTAATTTTTCAACAATTTATTTTATTTTGAAAATTGTAGAATATTTAATTTTACATCTGTTTCGATTACACTAATTTTATTAATTTTCATTAGTTTTAGAGATAATATAATATAAAGAAATTAGGTTTCATAAATCTTGCATTCCTAGTACACCATGGAAACATTTAAAAATTTTCAAATTTTTACGAAATGTGACACATGTCATTGTGATTGTGAAGCTGTTTTCTTAGTGAAATATATGTCAAAAAATTAAATAAATATTCGAAAGAAAATTAAATTCCTCAATTATAAATAGAAATAAACAAATAAGAAGGTATTTTTCTGTACCATCAAATACTATTTTGTACCGTTTAAGAGTTGTATTGGGCGGGAGCTTTTTTAATCAGTATATTGACAGAAATGTATTAAAGCATTTAAAAAAATTATATGTACAGCAATATTTCATTCATTTCAAAGCATGAATTACTATAAAATATATTTGAACTAACAAAATATTTCCCACCAAAACTAAATGAGTGACTTGCGCAGTCGATGCAGTTAATTCATATTTAAGTCGAATATAAAATCTATCAGCCAGCGAACTTTTAGGCGATTGAAAATAGGGTTGAACCTGAAAAATCCTGGGAAGTTCTGTTTCTATTTTTAGCTGGTGACCGCTGAAACTAGATCCGCGATTTTGCAAGTAAACTACACAATATACACGAAATAAAACATTCAAATATTATTTGAATAACTTTGCTACTACTCGTTTTAACAAATCTGCATTTTATATTGTCTATAGCAAAACTACTGTCTGTCTCAAAAACATTTGCAGCAATGTTTAGAAAGCTGAATTTGGGAATACATTTGTTAATAAAATATGTGTTGCATTATTTGCGCATCTGCAATTTCATCTGGTTCATAATTATCTATACTTTTAATAAGCTTCAAGAAGAATAATTTATATGTACGTTACCAGGTAATAAATTATTAGTAAAACAGCACGTTATTTCTCAAATTAAAGTACATCAAAATCAGCTTTCACTATATTGTTGGTTCTGATTTAGATACACGATTCAATAAAGATACATAATACTAATATTAATATTAATATGGTCTGATTCTGATAACAGAATAAAATATTAGTTTCACCTAAATTCAATAGCACCATGTGTAGGTGTTAAAATCTAAGAATACGATCTATTGATTTGAGAACATTAAGTATAATAGAAAGGTATTACCATTTCACTGATTACTTTTTCTTTTCCACGCAGTGCTTACAATATCGACCGCATTATTTCAACTAACCTCTTACCTCGTATGTGAATAAAAAGTTACATTTTTTACAAAAAGCAGCCAAAAGAAAATAATTTCAATATTTTTTCAATGATTTTACAGTAGCAAACGTACTTTTGATGTCGAGTAGGACTAGTTAGAAAAACAAAGCCCTGAAAAAAGCTGTTTCTACTTTGTATTTGTTCAGCCGCGCACTTTCAAGACACAAAGGTCGACGACAACAAAGGATGTTTATCAGATTGAAAAATTTCATTATTACGACAAAGTGAAACAAATTCACTACCTTGCCTTCCAATTATCAAACAAGGAAATTTCCATAATTTATAGTCGTGACAAATACTCTACTTTCATTCTAATATGATCGATAATTAATTTAGTGTTTTATTTAGTAGGTCTCAATCAATACGACTATGTGAATTATATTATCTGTATTATTTAATATTTATGTTTTGCACATGTCTGCTATTCACAGCTTTACACTAAGGGTTTAAATTTTGACGCTGTTGCAATTCTGCTAATTTCATTAGCAGTGGTGTAAAAATCTAAATCTAATTAGCTAACATAAACATTTTCTAAAAAATATAAAATTTAACATTGTTAACTTTATTAATTTTTACTTTCTTATACAAAGTATAAAGAAGCATTGGAATCACGAAAAAAATCGTTGACGAGATTTTTGCGGAAATACATATTTTGACATCCACTGAATCAGTTAAGACCAATTTCTCAATGATGTCTGTGTGTGAGGATGGATGGATGAATGTGCGCGCAATATCTCAAGAACGAGACAAGATATGTAAACGAAACATGAAATTTATAAGTTTCATAAAAAAATGAAGAGCTGAGTTGATTTTGAATGAAATTGAAAAACCGGAAAAGAACACAAAATAATAAATTCCATTTATTTCAAAAATAGAATCAGCTATGAGAAAAAGTTTCAAATGAAAGATGTTAGCAAAAATATTTGGAATATAAAATGTTATTTGCATATTTCTTGTACATGCTTCTAATTTTGAGAAAAACTAAATTATATGTTTAAGAATATATTTCTATAATCTTAGTTACAATGGGAACAAAAACTAAAACATTTTTAATATCTATGTGTCAAACGTGTCAAATAATTGTGATGTGTCAAAAATATGTGTCGTGTGAAATATTATAAAAGTAATATTTGTATTATTAGTTAGAAAGGTTTGAAGACTAGATATTAATTAATTTCTATTAAACAGGTTTAAGATCTATATATCAAATAATTGTCAAAATAAAGTAATACGCAAGGAACAAGTCATACGCGTTCAGTTGGTTTTATTTGTATAAGAAAGTAGTGTGGTGCCCACATCAGATGACGAAAAAATCGTCACTGCAAACATCAACTTTTCAATTCAGCACAAACAACTGTAAATCTGTGAATAACCATCTTCGTAATAACTACCCAACTCCAAACAACCCACGTAACTCCCATGAGACCAAATTTTGTCACGCACCTCATCAAATATTCACCTGCAATTAAAATTTCACCCGCTGTCAACAAGGACAACCAACAACTATTAATAATAAATTCAGCACGTACCTTCCTCACTGCAAATTCATCAATATTGCAACCCTAAGTTAGCGCGGAAACCTAATTTAACTTCCGGTTTAGAGATAGTACATGCCTACACAATGGTGAGATTCTATTTTGGCTTTTCTACATTTGCCACTTCGCTTCAAAAACTTTCTTAGTATGAAAATCAAATTATTTCTTCATGCTAAATTTTAGTATTGTATAAATTTATTAATTGATGTATGGTAAGGTATGACTTGTTAATTATTGGGTTATTGTGCTATGGCTGTGTGGGTGGAAGAATGCGTGAATTTCAACACAATATTGTGCGGGCGACACATATCTTATCCTCCACTTTTGTGAATCACTCTTTAACTTAACTACATTCTATATATTATTTCTTTATGTACAAACTGCGCAGAAAAGAATAAAACATGCATAAAAACATGAATGACGAAAGTTAAATTAAAAATAAAGATTAATAGTGCATGATTACAGTTAACTTATATACGTGTTTGTCAAAGGTTGTTCGATACAAAAACAGCTGATTCGCAAAATTACAAAAAATGAGATTAAGTAATTTTCAATTCGCAAAACTATAAATTATGATAAATGATAAACACTTTTACTTTCATAAATTTATAAATAACGACATAATATTTTTTTACAATTAATTTAAAATATATTTAAGAGACAATTCACAGAAAATTTATTTATATCTGTGTCATAACTTAATATCAAATTTTGTTCTACTTTCCGTTTCGATAAAAATGTATAAATTATGTTTTTCCTTAACGAAATACTGCTTAATATTTGTTATAATGGGTGATGATTAAAAAACAACTCATTAATTTTGCGGTATATGTAAGCTTAATGCTAATTAGTAAAAACTGCCGCAGTTTAATTAACTGATTAAACATCTGAAACAATTTACCTAATTGTAAATATTACAGCATTCTTGAGTTAACAAATTAACCCCAATATTACAAATTATTTATTACTGTTTCAAATAACCTCATTTCTTACATAAAATAATGAAAATACCGAGATTTATTATCAAAACATATTAGTTCGTAAAAATTTAAAATAATAATATTTCTGTGATCCGTTATTATTAATACGTTTTTTCAGTTTTAAACTGTAAAATTTTCTACAGTTAATTCGTAATAAATCATAATTGCAATTACCTTATATAGACGTACTAGTTCCAACAACAAAACTAAGGAATGACATTACAAAAAACAATTATTTTGAAAAACAAAGGAAGAATGTACGAGACAAACAAGGAACAAAAGGCAACGAACGCGAATAGAAGCGAATCGGTTGAGCGCACACATAACGTAGAGGTAACATTAGATAGTCGCCGATGCAATGGTATTGGTATCGCGTATTGGTATACGTAGTTACTCGACTAACTATATACATTACATAGACGTGCTCACGTGTTTCTCTGCCAAGAGCGGTCGTTTCCCTGAGAGTTTCCCGCGAGATTATCAATAACTAACTAATAATTTGTATGATTTGAAATCATTATTCTAATTAATACTGTATATGCACTAAACTATGTTGGTTGTATTACACTCAACTTGTATATTGGATGTTATTTCTTTCAAAATGTTTTATGCCAAGCAGGAAATCATGAAAAAATCGATGACAAAATAATCCATTTTTACATTTATCTCTATGACGTGTATATTTGTGGATAAAAGGCTGGATGGATGTGTATTCGTATGATCTATTACACATAAGAAATGTAGGAGGAACTTTCATAATTATAAGTTGATTTCGGACAAAATAATAGTTAATTACTTTACAAGTGGGCAAAGTAAAAAATTCCTACCCACGAGAGAAATTTTACCTCACAATGTGATAATTTTATCGAGTGGGTAATTCCACTTTGCCCACGTGTGAAATATAACGTTTTATCCAACATCTCTTAATAAATGTAAAATTTATTAAAGAAATATTATTTGACAGTTACATATACTTCAAGTTTTCTAAATTAAAACGTCAATCGAAGTAGTTACAAAAGTGTTGTGTGTTATTATTATTGAAATAAATAAAAAAATACTCACTAGTGACTTTTCTCAAAATTATACCCACTAGTGGGTAATCTGTTACTTTCCTGGTTTAAAATCGCCATAGTTATAGAGCATTAATTGAGAGGTGTTGGATAAAATAATAAATTAAATTGATTTCATGGTTTTTATTTAATACAAATATATCTGGAATTATTTTTATGACAGGAAACTATTTGCGATAAAGTACGTCTTTATTAGATCTTGATTAAACCAAATACTTATTTATATTTTCAATAAACTAGAGTATAGGTATATATTCATTTTATATTTAATAATAATAACGGTTTTGAAAATTGTCTGTGTATTTATAAAGGGAACGGAATAAAATTTAACAAAAAGGCGCCAAGAACTATAAAGGAAATAAGCAGGTAGAAAAAAGTAAATAAATAACATACCTACTCTAAATCAACCTAGGACCCACTTACAAAGATTTGCTTAGGTTTACAAAACCGTTACCACGTAAAACTTCACCCACGAAATTTCTTCATAATTTTTTACTTCTATTCGACACATTTTATGCTACATAATAATCTAAATACAAATTTTTCACAATAAATAATATTCTTCATGTGTATTCTGAGAATTATTTAGACTATATAATAGTCTTTGATGTAATTCCACACCCTCAGTTATCATCAAGTTTTTTTTCCTTGAGGGATTTCTAAATTTGCAATTTTACTGAGACCAGTTGTGTTTCAGAAATGTAATAAGATTAAAACTCAAGAAAATAAGTTTTCTAATTTCCTTTCATATTCTTTTTAAGTACTTTTAACATTATTTTTCTTGGGTTTATACCGATTATAGCGACAAATTAAAAGAATGAAATACGCTTTGAAATACACTGAACTAGAGTAAAAATTATTTAAATAAATATTTAAAAAAATTGTAATATTTTTTTATTACATTTCTTTATAATATAAGCGCTAAGAAAACCATTGTAGCAGAGCGCATCGTCAGATCTCTAATATTTTTGAGATACGTCGATTTTTGGTATTTTTCGAAGTGCAACTTTAAGAGCCTGTAATTCAAAACCTACACGAGATATCTAAAAATTCTCTTCAGTTTAGCGTTTCTGGTGCCTCATATAACAAATTAGCAAATTTTTAAAATTTTGAAATTTTTTTGTATTTTTGTTCAAAATTTCGATCGGCGATAACTCGACAAATATTAAAGATACAGATTTGCAGTGTTCACTAATCGATTCAGCTCGTCGAAATATATGAGTATGCAAAGTTTCATAAAAATCGCTTTACGGGATGGAAAGTTAGAGCAAAAAGTCAGAAAATGGCGTTTTTTTCCCAAAAAGTCAATAGGTACCCCTTGACGTTTGCCCTGAATTTGGCCATTTTAAGACTTTTTGCTCTAACATTTCAACCGGTTGTCCGAATTTTCTGAAATTTTCAGGGTTTATGTATTTCGTCGAGCTGAATCGATTGGTGAACACTACAAGTCTGTATCTTTCATATTTGTCGAGATATCTGCAATCGAAATTTTGAAAAAAATTCAAAAAAATTTCAAAATTTTCAAAATTTACTAATTTATTATAAATGGCACGAGAACCACAAAACTGGAGATATTTTTCGATATCTTGTATAGTTTTCGAATTACAGCCCCTCAAAGTTGCTCTTCGGAAAATATAAAAAATCGCCATATCTCGAAAAATATTAGAGATATGACGATGCACTCTGCTGCAATGGGTTTCCTGGCGCGAATATTATAAAGAAATGTAATAAAAAAAATTTACAATTTTAAGTCATATTTGGGGAAGTTTCCGTATTTTGAAAAATATTACAAATCGCCATATTTCGATAAATATAAGACATATTTCGATGCGTACTCCAGCAATGAGTTTATTCATGTTTAAATTATACATAAGTAATAAATTTCAAGTTAAGTTTGGAGGAGTGTTTAATTTATTTTCTAGTAAACAATTTATTTGTATAAGAAAGTAGTGTAAGTGCCACACCAGATTTTTTAAATGTTCGATTATTGACTTTCCCGATTATTTTAAATCAAAAAAGTTAAATAGTTTATTGTAGAGCAATAATTCCTGCATTTTTTGATACTATAATTTATAATATTACTCTACCTGGAACTAGAAAAATGACGGAAATGTTTATTGGCAATTTTCATACAATCAAACAAATGTATTTGTCATTTGCTGTCATTAGGGTTTGATTTCAAGTATCTTGATTAAAATGTATAATTTGGAATAAAAATTAGATACAGTGAAATGGTTTTATGGTCAAAATAGAGCTCTTAATTCATATCACAATTATTTTGTTATTTCATGGCATTGGTGATTTAAGAAAATTACCAATAAACATTTCCGCCATTTCTCCAGTTCCGGGTAGAGTAAAATGTTCAATATTAGTGTCAAAAAATACAGAAATTCTTCCTCTACAATAAACTATTTAACTTTTTCGATGTAAAATAATTAGGGAAGCCAATAATTGAACAATTCAAAAATAGCATTAAAACGCTATCATCTGTAGATAATATAGACTTCTCTAGAAACATAAGAATGCAGTAAAAAGAAACAATAAAATGAAAACAAGTGAAATAACGGTAAAGTTACCGCATGAACGGTAATGAGTTTTTAAATCGCAGCAATTTGAAATTACGCACAACATTAACGTGTTGATTTCATTTCTCATCTCTCACCTTTCTGCTTGTTGTTCAAGTAATTATAACACACACTAAGAAATTAACTAGCTTGTCTCTTTTATCTTGTACATATACCGAGTTACCAAAATTTTCACGAAACTTCAAGAATATAATTTACACTTTAAACCATTAGATTAGTTGAACAAATTTAATATAAGAAATTCTGAGAGTTTGTGGTTTGTACAAAAGCCTTATTGTTGTCTTTTTCTAAAGTTTCAGGAAGTTTTTAACCTCGTGAAAAATGTCAGAAAGTTTTAGATTTATTGCAAAAACAATACATCAATTTTAGCTACGACAGATGACGTTGTATGATACGACATTATTTTATAAATTACGTCGAATATCCTTTCTCCTCTACACTAAGGCAAAATTGAAATTTAATACACTCAATTGGTAATTAAATTTTTAAGCAAGTGATCATTTTACGGAAGTAAATAATTTGATGTTTACACCCAGCAACATCAAGAAATCTTTTCACAATAAATTCCATTTCCTGCACGATAGCATTTCGTTATAATTCTGACGCAGAGAAAAAACTGACAAGGGTGTGAATATCCTGTTATATTTACTAATTCAAAGAAACGTTATCGAATATTTTCCTCAACCTCCGAACGACAAAGCAAATGCGGCATTTTCGTGCTCAACTAATGCGTTTTTCTTCGACCACGCATTTCTGCACTTTACTTTCCATCAAGACAAATATATTCGTTTGATTTCCTTCCGATAGCGTGAGCTATCTCATATAAAATTAAATTTTACCAGCTGATTGTCATGTATATTTTGCTATTGTAAACTAACCTTCCGGAAGCTGCAGTAAAATTGTGTAATTTTTGAATATTGATAAATGATGAATAAATAATAGAAAGATGTGTAGCAGACATCAACGACTTGGTTGCTTAGCAACGAAAAAATATTGACGGTTTGAATTTGAACAGAGGACAAATAAAAACCAGTTCCCAGTTTCATGGTATCTAGGCAACTAACACTGCCTGCTCCAAAAAATTATTATTAATTTATTTATGTTCCTTCTAATATTATTAATCATGTTTTTTGTATACATCATATATTTCTGTACTAAGAAATATAAAATGATCTTGCTAGTTTTAGTCTTGTCATTTACTTGCACTTTTCTGCACAAACAGGTTACAGAAATTATAAAATTATTCTAGATATTTGCAAATCAATATATTGTTTATTTAATAATTTTCTACGAATTAATAGTCGACTGCCTGTTATAAATTAAAATTTATGTACGTTGTAAATACTTATAAGAGTCAATAAACAGAACATTGAAAAATAGATTCGTTGTACAGTAATTATAATGTGAAAGTAACTTGCCTTTTGACCATATCTGACGCCGTTTTCCACAGTTTGGCTGTTACGGTTAGTACGGACAACGGAATAAACAATTCATTGCAGAATATTCATTGCACTAATATCCTGTGAACCACCTTGTTTACAAAGCTCCATGTTCGACACATAAGATTCAACACTACCGACTACCGAGATAAAAGGTCCTGATGCATGCTACGTTAAAATATAATCATCCATATAAAATACGACACCACTAGTGTTCGTTGCGTTACGAATAATACAAACGAATTACGAATACATATGACAAACAACGAAACACGCACTGAACTCGAAACTACACAACGGCCACGATAAAAGACAGGTACACAAACTAAACACACTTATCAGCAAGCTAGGCTTGTGATAGTGGCAGTGGGGTAACCACAAGGAAACTAATTTCCTACGCAGTAAAGTAGGTGTGGCCATCTACAGCAGAAAATTAGAACTATGCTCTAATATACAAACAGAAAATAACAATGAAACGCGCGTTATTTAAAATAATACAATTTATTTATTTATTTACTTACGTTGTTTCAGGAATTCTTCGTACATAATACCACTCAAATTCACAATTGAATTCTTCTAAAAGCACAGTGAAATTACGTTTCATCTTACAACATTACTCCACTGAGATCAAAAACATATTAAATTCGATACACGCATTTCAAATGATTCAAAATTGAAAGTGATGACTGTTACCTTGTGTACATGTTGTAACTTGTTTCATATTTCAAAAATAAATGATGACAAATTTTTAATAAACTTATTATGAAAATAGTACGGTTTATAATCACAGCAGCAGCAAATTTTAAACTTTTCTATCACAGTAATTACTCAGGTCTTACCAGCAAGCATTGTTGTAGAAAGACCACGTTACACCGTACTGTAAAAATAAATTGTGCTTATTATAAATATAAATCAGAATTGAGACATTTTGGATCATATATAGTTATTTAATATTTATTATAGTTTATTCTCGGTATATAAGCGGTATTGACAATATAAAAATAACAAAATAAGGGCATGAATAATATTAACTGTTCTAGTGTAAAACAAGGTTTACAAATCATGTTGAAACTTGTCCGTTGACAGTACTTTTGGGAAAGTTGTACTAATTTAATTGTTAATTACGGATAAAGAAGTTATGCATTCACCTAATTAAATAGTATCTAAATGTAATGATTATGTTTTTATTTTCTTTTCAATTTTTATATTATCGTTTAATTTTCTTTTTAAAGTAGTTTCTTCTATGTCTTCTTCGTCTTCATCATCATCATCGTCTTCAATTTCCTCTGAAAAATTAATTTATGGTTTAAATAACATAATTGTTATGTTTTATTGAAACTAACCTATTATTTGTGTAGTATTTGTATCCTTGTCATTTTCTATGATCTGCGTTAACAGTTCATTTGTATTTTTCTGTACAATACGAACATCATTAATAAGATCTTTATAAGATATATTTTTTATATTAATAGTTCTTGTAATTTCGTTTAATAAATTATTGTTTTTTGATATTTTGACGTTAATCACGTGTTTATCATCCATTTTCCCGGAAATTCTTCTTCACATTATATTTTTTGATCTCGCAATTTGTATCATTCGTTTACGAATTTACTTCGATGTTGCATTTGTAACAATGGCTGGTACCAGAAGTCTGTTTTTGAGGGTTTTTTCACTCTGTAAAATAATTTTAGAATGTTGTACAGCGCTTAAACCGAGGATAAAACAGCGTGTCACATCTGTGAGATTTGCTCGATGAAAACACCCAAAAACGGAGCTCGTGATAGCAGCCAATGAGATTTAAATAAATTGACAATTTTAAACACACATTTTATTTATTTGAAACTAATTATTACAATAAACAATTTACCCTAAATTTGAATCAGCGTTAACTAAATAATAATGAAAACAGATAAGTATGTAGGTGTGTAACTTTTATTAATATTATAATAAGGAAATGTTCTATTATAATACAAGTATTTTCACTCAAATATAGAAACATATTCTCATTCTGACATTAGAGTTAAAATGATACTCCTGATAATCGCACAAACAATTCATTACAACTGATGAACGTCACGTTAAAACAGTTAAAATCTTCAGTCAACTGGAATTCTACAACTTAATAGTAATTTCCATAACTGCCCCACTGATTGTAATTTCCGTATCCCGATTGCGAGTACTGCCAGTTCTGGTACTGGTACTGGTCATTTTGCGAGTATCCGGTTCCGTACTGGCTGCCGTACTGTCCCTGAGCTGCAGTATTCGAGTACTGCGAGTACGACGTTCCTGTCGCTGAACCAGTTCCGGTGGTCGCTGGCGTGCTGTATGAACCGTAGTTGCTGTAAGAACTCGATTGTGTTGGAGGAAGTGGTGGATCTTTTGATTTCTTGCCACTTGCGTCACTGTGATGGACAGTTATTACATTATAACATTTCTTTGCACACATTATATTGATCTAATATTATTGTTGGCTTAAATTTAGAAGATCAGTTAGAAAAATTTCAATGTCACGTTTATTTAATTTTGACAGTAACACTTATTTCATTTTTTTTTCTTTGCAATCAAACAATAGAATTTTAACAAGGCTACTAGACTAACTTTTCTTCTAATCAATAAAAATAATAATAATTTTTAGCTGTCAAGATCGAATTAAGAATAACATGATAAATTAAATATTGTTACGCCATTTACCCACTGAAGTATAGTAATACTGGAACGCGCACTTGTAGGCTTTTATGAAAGCAAAAAACAAGCCTGACACAAATAGATTTCGTGGGCCACCCTTCTTTGTCTAACACTTGTTTTTATGGTTACTATACGTTTGTTAAGCGGTTGCTATGTAAATACATGTTCAATAATATTTATAGTGTTGTTGTTATTCCTATTAATGTATTATTTAAATTGTAGATTGTACATTTGCTAAGCGGACTGTACGACAAAGATGGGTTGCCCTCATATTGCCTGTCTCTCTCGGCACGCATTTTCAACATTAGTGTGTGTTCCAGTATTATTAAATTTCGCGCATTTACTCATTTCTGGGTGTGGCACTCTGCTCAAAACTCGAATGATATATTTTTATGTGACAAGTGCAGTTACCAGCCGTCATATTACGTACTCCAAGGATGACACTGGTGGAGAAGCCACAGGGTGAGGCTCGAACCGAAGGTCTTATAATACACAGTTCGTTGTGTTATCGCAACAACTTTTAAACGATACAAAATAGAAAAAAATTCAAATCAAAATTGCTACATCTTATTTAATATCACAAAATTTACTGAGAGGTTTTCAAATAAACTACCACTTCCGGTTGTTGGATTGCTACCAAAATCTAATCAATTCGTATCCCTAACATTAAAATATTTATATAATAATTTCAAGATGATATCTTTATTAGTTTTTGAGTTATTGTAAGAACCCCAAAGCA
The DNA here is from genome assembly GCA_963942605.1 of Poecilus cupreus. Taxonomy (NCBI): domain Eukaryota; kingdom Metazoa; phylum Arthropoda; class Insecta; order Coleoptera; family Carabidae; genus Poecilus; species Poecilus cupreus. The sequence goes on along the minus strand of OZ012727.1, from coordinate 12,483,103 downwards.
ACAATTTTGGGGGAAAACAACTTACCCTTTGCCATCGTCTTTCTTCTTTTTCTCCTTGTTAAGTTTGCAATACTTCTGATAATCATCATACGCTTTTTGCACAGACTGTATATCCGAACCAAAATCCTCCAAAAACTCTAACTTCCGCTGCGCAAACAAAACTTTTTGATCAACTTCCGCAGATTCGCGACTTAAAAACTGATCGATATATTCTAGAACTTCCTTTTCGGAAACGCCCTCTTTTTGTAACTGCAAATCTATCAGCTGAAGATACAGTCTAGGGTTTGTGTTATCTTTTTCTATGGCTTTGGTGAGAACCTCGAACGCTTTGTCGACGTTTTTGCAGATTTTCTGTGAGAATCTTGCGTATTTTATGGCCAAGTTTGAAGAAATCATTTTATTTTTTGAGTTGTTTATGTAATGTTCGTATAGTTGCGCGCATTTTTCGTGATCGCCGCGTCTTCTTTCTAGGTTTATTCGCCTATAAGCTACTTGTAGGAGGTTTGGCACTGATTTTTCTAAATTCACAAGAATTTCGGCGGCTCGCTGGTAATTTTCACAACATTCTTCAAACATTGCCCACTGTAAATGTAAACTAGGTTTGTTTAAGTGGTGTATTGTGCAGGCTCTCTCATATACATCTCTGATTTTAGATTTTAGTTCGGGATTGTTTAAACTTTCCAGGTAATGAACAAACTAAAATAAAATAATTAATTAGTTTTGTTTATGAAATATTACTGAGTTGTTACTTACTCTAAGCCAAAATTCTTCATACAGTGCACAAGCGATAAGACATCGTTCAAACAGAACTACAATTCGTTCTTGATCTCCTTGTTCTATTTCGAAATCTAAATATTCTTTCCAGTTTTTCAGCTGACATCTTTCCAATGGTTTCACATGGAAATATGGCCTTTTAATCTGTTAAATTAAAACGGAAATACAGTAAATATAAAGGATGTTTATTAAGTGTAACTTACGCCTTCTTCAAAATTCCATCTGGCAGTAACAGCATTAACTGTTGCTTTGTGAATTTTGCGCCGAATAGAAACAATGCGTTCTCTAATTGCAGTAGTCTCTTCATCTGATTTCTATAAATGTTAGAATGTAAATAGAATAAAATAAATAGATGGATAGTATAGAACCACAATTTGCTATATTGTTGCTGTACAAGTCTAAATTATTACGTCATCTATGTATTGTACTGTACTCTTAAGTATATAATAATTTTTCGATAGATATTTATAAGATTTACTGTTTTAATGGGAACTTACTTCAACGAACCAAACTGAAAATACTTTTCAATCATATTTATAATATTGAATGTGTAATGATTAAAAACAATATTTTGACTTTTTGGGGGGCTAATAAATTAGATCTGTTAAATCAGGATAATAAGTATTATTGTGTGAGACTGGAACAAATTAATGAATTTGTATATTTGTGTTGTATGTTTTTAAGAGATGGACGTATTGACTGAAAGATTGATCTGCGTACATTTGTTCGAAACGCGAATGTATCTAGAGATGTTTGATTGAGTGTTTATAATGGTGTGTTAGTGCCTACATTGTACGGTTCTGAATGTTGGGTGTGGATGAAAAAGCATGAATGACGTATAACTTCTGTGGAAATGAGATATTTGAGAGGAGTGTGTGGGTATATAAGATGTGATCATATTCGGAATAGATTGGTGTATGGTGAGTGGGAGAATGAGAAGAATGTTGTTAAGAAAGTGGAAGTGAGTCAATTGGGGTGGTTTGGACATCGCGAAAGGTTGCTGAAATTATTATATGTGGGTGAACGAATGCGTGGGTGTCCGAGGAATAACTGGTTGGGTGTGATTGATGATTTGTGTGTGAATTAATGATTCCGAGTGTGAAGAATAAACGAGCATGTATATATATAGTGTGATGTAATGTACGTTTTTTAGTTTTTGACGTCGATGGACATTCCGGACGTGCGTCATCTTCAACGGCCTCTCGACCATCTTGTAAACACTTCAACCACTCAAATATCCGCGCATGAGATAAATATTCATTGCCATGTTCTTCATTTTGAAAAAGATCATTTTCACTAGCAAAAATTTCACGAGTTTTCGTAGCTCTGATAAAACACATCGTTTTTCCGGCAAAACAAAGAAAAAGAATAGATTTTATACACACGATGAGCACAGCTAGGTGAATACGTCTACAGACATGGGAAGGACAACAATCGAAAGAGAAGGCTTCACACAATATTGTTGTCAATCGTACGAATTTGTTGAATGTATAGTTCGTCTGTAGTAGTTTTTGCTACACCCGTCAAATAATCATATTTACATTTAAACAAATCTAATATATTAGCCCAAGAAAAAAATCTATCAATACTTTAATATTGTTTTTAAACATTACACATTTAATAATATAATATGATAGAAAAATATTTCCATTATGGTCCGAGTAAGAGCGTGAGTAGTGTTTCCATTAAAACAGTAAATCTTCAAAATATCTATTGAAAAATTATTATGTACCTAAGAGTACAGTGCAATACATAGATGACGTAATAATGTAGACTTGTATAGCAACAATACAGTAAATTATTCAGGTGGTACGAACACAATTGGGTGTAACATACTTGTGTTTCTTGAGCATCATTTTCACCAGGTGGAGCATCTGAATCTGCTGTCGACTCAGCAGAGGGTGCATCATGTTTCATCATGTGTTTTATTTCTTTACGCAGAGCCAAGAATTCATCGACTTCCAGGATTTTGTTTGGAGGGTGAGATGCCACATGTTCTTGGAAACTAATAATAATATTATTATATTACTTTTGGAAGTATATACAAATATAAAATTATTAGAGTAAATAGAATCAGATGGCCCTTGCGGGAGTCTATCAATAAAAAATCAGAACCAAGTTTGATCAACGCCGAAACTTGGTCAATAGCAAAATCATCACGCGATGTACAATAGTTAAGATAGTTGAGGTGTAATCTTACTTATCAAAGTGATTGGTGTATCCTTGCGTGGGAGTGGCGAGGAGTCGATCGTACAACATAGTGACGTGCTGCAGGCGCTTGCCCTCCGTCTCCCACTTGATGTAGCCGTCCCAGAGGCGGTCGGAGCGGAACTCGAGGCCGCAGGCGACGAGCGCGCGCTCGTACTGAGCGCGCACGTGGTCCTCGTCGTCGGCGTGCGAGGCGCGCGTGTAGTTGAGGTAGTGCAGCCAGAGGTCGACGGACAGCGGGATGGCCTTGAGGCCGCGCTCGAACACCTTCACCAGCACACACACACGTTAGTCAAGACGGCGACGGCGTCGTCGGCCGGACGCGGCAGCGCCTCCGCCCGACTTGGTCGCGAAGCCCGGACGCAACGGTAATAAATCATATTCATATTTCATGTTAATGTATTATATAATGTAATCGTACCCTAACTTTGAAAGTGCATCTCTTACATGAATGCGTTAAGTGAATCCACCGACGTCGGCTTCAAACTCGCCAGCAATGTTGCCACAACACTCTACTAGCTTTTTGTTTTAGTACTTCATAAGTAAATAACAATAAATAACACCAGACTACACATCATCTCAAATTACCTAACTATACATAAAAATACAATCGTGTCTAAATAATTCATACATACAACTAAATGCAAATATTCTGTACGATTTATTGTAATCATAATAGTAATAATAATAATTGTAAGGTATTGTATGCATGAGAGCTGGATCGCCGTGCAGACGCTGTTGAAAAAAGTTATAAAATAGGAAAATTAATAATCTGATAAAATGAGTGTACTTTACGAAATCACACACACCCGGAATGCGAATGTTACAGCACCTTACCTCTTCACACTTCTTCTTGTTGCCCTTACGCTTTTCGTAGTCGGCGTATTTACGCCAGTAGCCGTAGCAGTACGGGTAGTGCGACAGAAACGCGTCGTACGCCTCCCGCGCTGCCTCCATATCATTCTACAACACACAAACATTTGTCACAACCTCAATGTATCTACAGATCCTCAATGTTTATAATGGTGTGCTAGTGCCTACATTGATGTTTGGTTCTGAATGGATGAAGCATGAACGATGTATAACTGCTGAGGAAATGAGGAACACACTGATTTAAAAAAAATAATAATAAATGACCTCTCAGCTTCAAAAAGAAAATTGATCAAAAGTGACCATTTAGAGACATAAAATGACTCATAAAAATAATAATTTCCTACTTGATACTCTTGATTTTGGAACGCAGCCCACACAGACAATATATTGGGTTAAATTAATAATTTGGACAATTATGAATCATGTTCTGAACAATAAAAATTATTATTTGTTGGATTTATAAAATTTAACAAATATATTAATTCGAAATAGTTAAAGAAAGTTTGTATTCTTTGTAACAATTTAATTTGTTATAATAACTATGATTTATTGTTCTGCTTCAATATAATTACAAAAATATTTAGTCAAAAGCACATACAAATAAATATTAATAATTATTATATTCACAAATATATTTAGTTACGAAATACACAAAAATAATTTGTTACTAACAAATTTGAAACTTGTTAAATTAACAAAAATTAACGGTGGATCCTCTGAGACTACATTTTTTCTCATTTTTCTCTTTCATAAAAGCCTACGAGTGCGCATTCCAGAATTATTATATTTCAGTGGGTGAAACTAATATATGTGGGTGAAATTGAAGGCGTGGGCGTCCGAGGAATAACTGGTTAGGTATGATTGATGGTTTTTTGTGTGAACGAATGATTCTTAGTGTGAACTGTGTTTCTGGGTTTGTGCTACCCCACTGAGTGGGATATAGCGTGATGTTATATATTTATGTGTTAACGATACCAAAATATTTTAATTTTAGAATACTTCAAGGAATCTGATAAAAAAGTTATTTAACCCTGTAATGTTACACTAGGGTCTAAGAAACCCTATGATTCTCATCTACTTAATTTTTAAAAAGTTAAGTTTTGACAAAACTGTTCAATATCTTTCTATAAATATAAACAAATATTCCATAGGTAAAATACCTAAAAAAAATTACATCCTGTTATAGGAAAGTAAGTTTGTCTTTTCTTGGGTTTCCCAGGCCCCAGTGTGACGATTATGTTACTATGAAAGTAGTGTAACTGTCCAGGGTTAAATTGAACATCTATTAGTTTTTATTGAATGTTTTGGGAGTAAATTCAGCATCAATTATAATTTTGATAATGAAGTTTAATTATGATTACATAAATAGGAAATAATATTCATTTTAAATTTTTTTAAGCCTCAACTATTCTAAATGCAGAAAAAAAAACCAACAAGTTAGTTTGCACAAACAGAATTGAGACAAATAAAAATCATCAGATGGCCACTGCAAGTCTTTCAAATCATGCAGACTGCATATCAGAACCAGGTTAGAGCAACATCATAACCTGGTCAACAGCAACTTCATCACGTGAATAATTACAAATAAAAACATTTAAAAAACGCTTAGAAATCCACAAACCTCCTGGTCGACGTACTGGAGCAAATAGGTCCACCCAGTAAAATCAGTTGGATCATCATTAACAGCTTTCCAGTATTTATCCAGTTCTGGAAGTTTTCTTGGTTTGGATTGCTTGTCTTCTTTCTTGGCATCTCCAGACCCATCCAGAGCTGGCTTCTTAGCTACCGATTCGTTTTCTGATGTTGGGGAACCTGGGTCGTACTCACTTTCTTCCAGTTTACGTTTGGTGCCCTCTTTTTTCACACTGGGCAATTCATCTTCAGATACAACCTGTACACAAATATTATTTGATTTGTGTAATATTAAAATGTTTTCAAGTTAAAATTGTTATAAGAAATGTGGAAAAAGTTAATTAATGGGTCAATTCTGAACATTTTATCTGTAAGATCGTAAATCTGTTAGCTACGATACTAACTAACTAACAACTTTACAGATGCACAGTTTTGGTAATTCTGTAAGAAGATAACTTACAGATCAACTTTACGGTCAAGACACGATTATTTTACGACGTTCGTCTAACTTAACAATTATATTTTGGTTATCTATAAGCGACATGTGACAGATAAAATAAAATATTTAATTATTTATACTTATACATCCATTTAAAATGAAGTAAGTACTGAAAATACTTAAATAATATATTAGCTTAGTCGAAATTAATTAATTTATTGTTTGAATATTTGGAGTTACAAATTCGGTACTGAAATAGTATATTGAACAACTAGTGTTACAATGACCGTTTTTGTAATACGAGTATTACAATTAGGCATTGTAACACGAGTTGTTCATACTACTTTTCCTATTTCACGTTCATAAATTCAATAAAAATAAAATTGTACAGCATTTTTAATATACCACTGTTCACCAAAGGGCTTTAAAATTCAAGTAACCAAATATAACTCACGATACAAGAATTTACAGACTTTACAGATTCCAAGATATTTATTAAAAGTCATAAATGTCACTACAATAGCTCGATTTAGATGCGGCAATGAGGAAAGAAGTAACATGTACTGGTTGTCAGCAGAAGAAAAGAGATGTAGATTATGTGGCAGAGAAGAGGAATCTTTGGAGCATTTAAGACTTTATTGTAGAGAGACGGAAAGAGAAAGAAGAGATGAAATTTACTTACTAAATGACCTAGGAACAGGAAAAGATTGAATGGAAAAAATTTTAGAAAGAAGAAAACGTTTAATATAGTTTGTTTTTTTTTTAGTTAACTTATACAATGTAATCACCATAGAAATAAGATGTAAAAATTTGTATAGATTCTAGGCCGAAAGGCATGAATAAATAAATTAACTAACACCAAAGGGCTTTGCCCGCGGGGCCTATCGAGTCCCAGGCCGCAACCCCGACGCAGGGGCTCCGATTCAATAATTTTACGTGAGCAATGACAGCCCCAAGTTTGACAGACTGTCAATTTAACAAATAATAAATTCCCCAAAAACAGTTGCACAAAATTCAATTTTGTAGCATTGTTTTTGAGAAAAACAGTGTCACAAAATTGACTTTGTGTACGTGAAATAGGAAAACATATATTCAAAAACGAATACGGATGATTATTTTTTAATACTTTATTCATAGACGACTGACTTAAACATATCCAACAGTTTGAACCAACTGGATTTTGAAAAGAACTAAGACACAAAATATAAAGTTACGAAAACCCTTAAAATATAATTGATATTTTATTTAAATTGGAAAGGAAAATGTCTGTATCAAAATACCTAAAAAATAATACGCGTTGTTGGATAATTATTGTTAAACTTTGCTAAGTAATTCAATAAATAATATTACGTTGCTTAATAGTTTTTAACTGATTTAATACTTAGAAGTCTCTAGAGGGAGTAAATAATAGTAGCGATAATATTATTCATAAAATAATGATGAATTTTTGCATTCTACAGTGACCGTAAAATTTTACAGGCACCTCAAACTTCACCGTAACTTTCACAGATATCTGTAAAATATTTACAGATCTTACAGATTTGCTCAGAATTGGCCTATAAAGAAATGGTGGAACATGTATACAGAGATCTCGGAGGAGACACCAAGAGTAGGAAGAAATAATGTGAGGAATGTTATTGAAGTGTTGAGTGAAAAGTATAATAATTACTTCAGTGTCAGCTGGAAGTTCGGCTAATTTTGGTCCCGGAAGTTCCTCATCAGAAACTTCTTCAGTCTCGGGAACTTTCGCAGCTTGCACAGTTGGTAACTCATCCTCAGATATGACTTCCGTATCCGGATCTAAGGCCTGATTAAAAATATATTAAACTCCCGAGAAAAACGTACTCACAAAACATAAAAATTATGAAAAATGAGAGAAAGCAAGACACAAAAATGTATTTTTGTACCGTAAAGTAACTCTGTATGCATGAGAAGATTATGATAATAGATATTAGTAAATTGCAGGAAATATTGTCGGACTTACCTGTTTCTTTGGTTTCTCTTCTTCCGGTTTGTCTTCAGATGTTTCTTTGGAAACATCAACAGCGTCTGTAGTCTTTTCTTCAACTTGTTCTTCCTCCACTTTTTTATCTTCTGTGCTTGGCTCATCGGTTTCCATGGGCTCTTCTGCAGGTTGGTCATTTTCAGTTCCTTTATCTGAAGAACCAAACAAGAAACTAGTAGATCGTAGCGCAAAGCGACCCGGTTTTACACAAGAATCACTATCAACAGCAACATCGGAGTCAACACGAATCTCACCTTCATCCTTTTCATCGGGTTTACACTGCGTCTGTGAGTCATTGTTGAGCACAGACACATCAAAATTGTCGTTGCTTTCCTTATCGTTTACCAGATCGTTAACCGAGTTTTCTTCGGTGCCGGTTTGCATCGAGTCCTGATTTTCCGGTAGAACTCGATCGGACGACACATCCTCATGGTTGGAATTTTGTTCTGCTGGTTGTTCTGAGTCCTGCGTGGAGCCAAATTGTGCTGATCTACTATCGTTTTGATCAGTGCTGGAATCACCTTGAAATGTATTATTAAAGTCATTTTGAACTTCACTGTTTGAATCTTCCACTGCAGGAATTTCCATCTGATTGTTGCTAGGGTTGCTAGTATCTTCATGTATAGTTAATTCAGACTCTTGATCAATTGGCTCATGATTTGAGACAGTTATAGACTCTTCATTTGTTATTACTTCTGATATTTCACTTTCCACATTGTTTACATCTGAATTTTCAGACACATTTGTAATATGTTCATTATCATCTTCCTCTTCGGATACTTCAACTTCTACTAACACCATTTTTTTACGAGTTTTACGAGCAGTTTTTTGGGCCGGTGCTGGTGGAGGACGAACAGCTCGACCAGACCTTGTCCTTCGAACCTCTATAATTATTTAAATTGTATATTTGATGCTATATTTCTATCCATAAAAGGGTTAAAATCAGTAAAATTAAAATACCTATCATACATTTTATTAATAAAATATTTGTACACATCTTGAAACATCACGAATATTGATACGAAAAGAGCATTAAGTTTATTGGTATTCCTAAAATTTCGTTAAAAGGTGTAATGCTAGATAATGAATTCAGTGCCTGTCGGTAAAATGACTATGCTTTGGATGAACACGTATATATTATTCAAAAATTGAGAGCAAAACTTACCTGGTTCATTTGTAACCGCATTATCATCTGTAGAATCCATTCTGCAAGTATTTTTACACCACAATTAGCAAAATTAACTTGCAAACAACGAACTACAACACTGAAAATTATAAGCAACAATCTTATTTCTCTTCTCCTTACTGCAATGGCGCGTTACTACATTGACGTCAGAGCCATCTGTTCTTTGTACGTACCGAAATTATAAAACATAATAAACGGCTGGTTTGACCGAATAGTTTTATTTAAATTTCAACAAACTATACCATAAATTGGCGCCAATAAATAAATCTCAAATAAATAAATAATTTGTTTTATTACAATTTAGATACGGTACCATATATATAATTATTTTATTGCATGTTGAAAAGTACTGCCAAATTCATTTACAAGTACTTGTCACGTGCTTCAACCTTCTGTCAATAAAAATCTTGACTGACTGTCATATCTTCATCATTTGTGTTGTGCATTTTGAAATACATTTTCAAAATTTGTTGTGTTGTAATTTATATTCTTAAATTGTTATTAATATTTCATTTTTTAAAATGTCAGACAAAGAGATCTCGCGTTTACCTGAAGTTTTTCCATTATCTATGCCAGAAGATGAACTCAAAGAAATTGTTCAAAAAGCAAAAGATTGGGCTTTAATGCATGGTGCAAGTATGCGCTCAAAGACAAATTTTTCAAACGATACACTACAATTTGCACCGTTTATTTTGACTCCGTCTCCGTTTCCAAGAAGCGAGTTTAAAAAGGCTATTGAAATACAAATAATTTTAAATGAACTTATGCACAAGGTAGCTTTTAATAACGATTTTTTAAGAAATAGTTTAAAGGCAACTATACAAGTAGATGAGTTCACAGCAAATTTGTTTAAAATATTTGAAACTGTTCAAGAAGAAGGAATTACTCAGGTATGTAGTTTTGAATTTCTATGCTAACTCTTGTAACGGTCATATCATAATCAGTAATCACATATAACAAGTACAGACGGCATTTTCTACACATATATTATTTGATTTTGTATTATTTTTTCGTTTAATTGGGGCAAAGTAGCCAATATCACTGGGTCTCGTTCGTTCTGACCTAATGTTGGAAACATCATGCTCACGTAATAAAGAATGTATGCGTGACAATTTCTACTGCTGTTGGAAACAAGTCGAAGTCAATACCATTGCATCGGGTTTTGGCTGGCTCGGACCTTCTTCTGCTGCCATTCAGAGGTGTGGCTTTCAGTTCAGTAGCAGTATTTTCATTTTTTTTATAATAATGAAGGGAAAATTGGTTTACATTTTATAACACACTGTTCTGAATGAAGATAATCTTGATACTAATCATTAAGAATATTTCACGTAATATTTACAGAGACAAGTAGATTTCGCTGTATGCATTCGCAATCCATAACTGTTGTGTACTTTAATTAATATTAACTAATTAAGTATTGCATTATTTAGTGCGAATCAGTACAGTAGTAGGAAGTTGTAATTATTTCAGATATTATATGGAGCACTAATAAGGAGGTGGCACTACAATTTGAGCTTTTGTTTTTTTTAATTTTAGATCAGTATTTCCCAATATTATTTGTCCACGGAACCTTTCTGCTTATTGTAATATTATTTTGTTTTTTAATATTCTAAACAATTTTACTAAACATAAACAATAATATGCGCTTGAACAAAAAGATTTAACAAATCATTATTGGGAAATTCTGATTTAAATGCTATGCGATTTTAGTATTTGTATTGTTTTCAGCCTCTCTCCTTGGGGTTACTGAGATCCGATTATATGGCGCATAGAGACTCTGCAAATTTAATAAAACAAGTTGAAATTAACACAATTGCCTCTAGTTTAGGGGGAATCAGTACTTTTATTATGCGATTAAATAGGTACGATATTAACCAAATCAAATATCTGCATAATATTGGCGCTAAATTGTCTATTTTATGTTCTTTATCTGTTCATATTTTTTATAGTTATGCTTCTGTGGTACAATTGGTATATGTCTTTACATTTTGGAATTTAATAAAACAAATTGAAATTACTTATTGCCTCTAATTTAATGGGTAACACTATTATTTATTTATGTTCTTAATTATTATTATGCTGCTGTGGTACAATTGGTATACATATGTTGCTTTTTGCAATTGATTAAAATCACGCTTTACTTTTTCTTGTTTTATCTTTTGAATGGTATAGATTTTTTTCCTATTTTCAAGTTTCTTCAAATCCATTATAGTTTGGAAATTTCTACGTATTGTTACTTTAAAATATATATATTTCTAGTGTCAAAGTCATTGCTAGATATTTACAAATATATATTTTACATTGTACCATAATTCACGCTTAAATTAACATAGCGAATAGTAAGTTATTAAGAAAGCAACTGCATACACACTTTTCCCCTCATTATTATAACATTGCATGTAAATACTGCACACTTCACATTTCAAATATTCTTAAGCTATTTTGCATCTTTTTAGATATGTTTTACAAGAACTGGGCTATGCAGATAAATTGTCAAACGTAAGATATTTTTAGGTTATATGTTATTTTTATTAACTTTCTTATACAGCTTCCAGAAAATAATGCATTACAAGGTTTATGCGGGGGAATGATTGATGCTTGGAAATTATACAATGATAATTCTGCTTCAATCCTATTCATTATTGAGGATATATCTTATAATATTTGCGATCAAAGATTCCATGAATTCGAGATTCGTAAAATGAATCCTGATATTCGCGTTATAAGAAAGACGCTGACTGAAATTGCTGATCATGCAACTTTGGGACCAAATAATGAACTTTTAGTGTAAGTATTCAATTTCTGTTTATGTCATCAGCGGAATATGATAAACATTTCGTCATCTAAATAAAATAAATAACAGAATGTTCCAGATAAACTTATTCAGTTTGTTTAAGTGAATTGGTTGCTTATAATTGTCTCTGTAAATAGAATTTGGATTAGATAAGATTATTTCTTTTGATATTTGCTGAGTTGTTGTCATTATATTCTAGAGTATGACATGATATTCTCAAAGGTTTATTTATGTAAAAAATACATAAACCATTATTAGGCATAAATGCAGGATATTTTTAAAATGATGCTTATTTATTTAGACACTTCAATTGATTTGTATACTAGCGAAACTGTTAAATAGCTTCAACATAATTTTAATTTCTTAGTATACAGGTGATGAATCGAAGGACGCACCCTAACGTTTTGAATGCTATTTTTGAAATGTTCAGTTATTGGCTTCCCTAATTATTTTACATCAAACATGTTTAATAGTTTATTATAGATGTTTTGAGACTAATATTTATAATTTAACTGTACCTGGAACCGAAAAAATAACGGAAGTGTTTATTGGTAATTTTCTTGTAATCATCAAATGTAGCAATTGAAAGTTATTGGTTTTATCTGTCATCTGCTGTCATCAGTGTTTGATTTCAAGTGTCTTAATCAAAAATACACAATTATAATAGATTATTTCACTCATTACAAATTTGACCAATCAGAATGTCTCATTTTCCATTGTTGTGCATTTTAAATAAGTGATTAAACAGCAGCATGCTGTTTATTCGCGATTAAATTGAAGCTAGTTTTATATGCAAATTTTTAACATTTTGAAGGCATATTTAGCCGGATAATTAGTTGCAGAAGCAAGATACTTATATGTTTTTTTACCTTTACTAGTATTCTATGTCTTTAAACATGCTGAATTATTCAATTCAAGCTATATTTATTTACAAATTTTTGACATTTATTTGACAAGTAAAAAGAAAAAACAATCAATTTGCTATAGTTACACTTATGTGTTCCTGTTTCTCCTCCTGGGAGCATAGGGCCGGAATTCCACCGGTTTCAATGACCGAATGTTTTACTTGCATTAACGATGTTGCTGATGGTCAGTCAACAGACAACTGCAAGGGACCGCCGGCTTATAGTGACCTCCGAATCACTCAGACCCATCTGTGGTCACTTGTCAGAGCTACGAATTATAATTATTTTTTATAATTCGAGATGTATCGTGCGGGACGCGAACCCCGACCGTCAGATTACAGACTGTAAACCTGAGCGCTCTTAGCCTCTTGACCACCAATGGCTGTTACACTACAACAACATAATTTTATGGTGCTTTTTGTTTATGAGTGTACCGATTTATTTATGTGAAAATGTGTCAAAATCAACGTTATAGTTCAATTTCTTCGGCAAATATTGAAGTTTATGCTATGAATTCATGAAATAATCTTGACAAATACCCTTCGTGTTAAAGAATTGAATCGATTGAATTTGATGTCTAGCTTATGCAAAAATTTTGCTTAAAAAGTGTTTGAGTACATAATAATTTTTTCAAATTATTATGTACTCAAACACTTTTTAAGCAAAATTTTTGCATAAGCTAGACATGTCAAATTTAATCGATTACATTCTTAGCACTCGTGATACAACTATTGAAAATATAGTGAAATGCTTGTATGGTCAAAAGAGTGTTCGACAAAAATAAATGAAATCTTAATGTCACATTTATTTTATTATTTCAAGGTACTGATGACTTTAAGATACCAATAAACATTTCCCTCATATTCCGGTTCCAGGTTAGGTTAGGTTAGGTCTTCCTCTACAATAAACTATGTATCTTTTTTGTTGTAAAATAATTAGCGAAGCCAATAATTGTACATTTCAAAATAATAACAATTATTACATGCTACATCTTTTCAACTTACAGTACTTTATTATTTATGATTATAGCAACGGCAAAACAGTGTCAGTCGTATACTTCCGAGCAGGATACGAACCCCTGCACTATCCAAGCCAAAGAGAATGGGACGCCAGACTTTTAATTGAAAGGTCGCGAGCAATTAAATGTCCATCCATACATTACCATCTGGCAGGTACGAAGAAAGTTCAGCAAGCTCTTGCGCGGCCTGGTTCGCTTGAGCTCTTTTTAAACGACCCGCAGAAGATTGAAGCTGTTAAAGAGATTTTTACTGGATTGTACAGCTTAGATTTTGATGAATATGGCGATTTGGCTGTTCAGATGGCTCTCGAACAACCAGAAAAGTAAGAGAATTTTGTTAAAAATACTTTGTATACTTTCATGATTATTGGTTTTAATATTTTAAATATAATTCAGTCAATGTTGTTTTTACCTCCCGCCACATCCTGTAAGGGAGGTATAAGAATCATACAAAAATTCGGTAGTGAGTTTTCAGAGGATGAGCACGTTTTAGGGTCCCTAGAATCTTTGGAGTTACTTCTGGACTGAAAATTCTGATATTTTAATACTCCTATATTATTTTTGTATTCCCTTAGGAAGACCTGATTATTTTTTTATGATAATTCAATAACCGGAAGTGAATCTCTATCTAGTTATTTTGATGTATCTTTTTTTGTTATTAGAATAATGTTTCAAATATTATAATAACATATCTGTAGATCAGTAAATTGTTACATTATCTGGAACTACACAATATGGCCCAATTATTTAAACGAGGATTGTGGTTATAATTTGAAAAATGTTTATAATATCTGTACAAGTAAGAAAATTTAATACAAGTTCATTTACCATTGACAACAAATACATGTTAAGAAAGTTCCGCACAATTTCAGATTTCACGAAATATCACTAAAAATTGGCATATACTTTTATTGTATTTCTATATAATATAAACACTAAGAAACTCAATGCTGTAGAGCGCATCGTCATATCTCTTAAATTTATAGAGATATGTCAATTTTCGATGTTTTTCGAAATGCTACTTTGAGTGGCTGCAACTCAAAATCTATTAAAGATATTGAAAAATAGACTCAGTTCTGTTCGTTTCATGCATTTTATTACAAATTAGCAAATTTTGAAAATTTTGAAATTTTTCGATTTTCCCCCTCAAATTTCGAGAGGCGATAACTCGAAAAATATAAAAGATACAGACTCGCAGACTGGACCATTCGATTCAGCTCGTCAAAATACATAAGTATGTAAAATTTCATTAAAATTGCTTTACGCGTTATAGAGTTAGAGCAAAAAGTGTAAAAATGGCGTTTTTTGCCCAAGAAGTCAATAGGTACCCCTTGACGGTTGGCCTGAAAAAGGCCATTTTCAGACTTTTTGCTCTAAAATTTCAACCCACCATCCGAATGTTCTGAAATTTTCAGGATATATGTATTTCGTCCAGCTGAATTGATTGGTGAACACTGCAAGTCTGTATCTTTCATATTTGTCGAGATATCTCCAATCAAAATTTTGAAAAAAATTCAAAAAAATTTCAAAATTTTCAAAATTTACTAATTTATTATAAATGGCACGAAAAACACAAAACTTGAGATATTTTTCGATATCTTGTTTAGTTTTCGAGTTACAGCCCCTCAAAGTTGCTCTTCGGAAAATATAAAAAATCGCCATATCTCGAAAAATATTAGAGATATGACGATGCGCTCTGCTGCAATGGGTTTCCTGGCGCGAATATTATAAAGAAATGTAATAAAAAAAAATTACAATTTTAAGTCAAATTTGGGGAAATTTCCGTATTTTGAAAAATATTACATATCGCCATATTTCGATAAATATAGAAATACAATATAAGTATATGCCAATTTTTAGTGATATTTCGGGAAGTACAACATATGAATTGTGTTTAATAAATAATAATAATAGTAGTTTATGTAACAAGTACATAATTTCTTGCATATGTAACTAAGATTATAGAAATATATTCTTGAATATATAATTTAGTTTTTCTCAAAATTAGAAGCATGTACAAGAAAAGTGCAAATAACATTTTATGTTCCAAATATTTTTGCTAACATTTTTCATTTGAAACTTTTTCTCACAGCTGATTCTATTTTTGAAATAAATGGAATTTATTCTTTTGTGTCCTTTTCCGGTTTTTCAATTTCATTCAAAATCATAATAATCAACCATACCTGCGGTCTCGGGATTTTTTCAAATTATTATGCACTCAAACACTTTTTAAGCAAAATTTTTTGCAGCACTCGTGATATAACCAATAAATCTATGTCGGGAGGTATTGTGGTGTCCCCAATTTATTTATTTTTTTATACAGATTCGTATTAAAGCCGCAAAGAGAAGGCGGTGGCAACAACGTATACGGTTCAGAAATACGTAGCGCAATGATGAAAATGAAAGACAGTAAAGAACGTACGGCCTGGATTTTAATGGAAAGAATCAACCCTCCGCTTACAAAGGGGTACATGGTTCGTCCAGGCGGCCCGGAAGTACCTACAGTTTCCGAACTTGTCTATGAATTGGGGATTTTCGGAGTTGTTATTGGGTAAATTTTATTTTTTGAAACAATTATTTATGTGACTAAAAATTTATTTAAAATTACAGAGATCAAAATGATATTTTCGTAAACAAACAAGTGGGCCATATGTTGCGAACTAAGATTTCTACAGCTAACGAAGGGGGCGTAGCGGCAGGTTTAGGAGCCCTGGACAGTCCGTACCTAATCGATTGAACTTTGAAAATCATTATTGTTGTGCAAACATATTTTAAAATTGTTTTAAATGTTTTTACACTTGTTAATGTATAAATATACAATTATATTTTCGTAATAAATAAAAATATAATCATTTTATTTATTTGTTTTCTTGTCCGAAACCTTTACAAAAAATCTGGTAACTTGTACATATAAAACTAAATTTGATTGTTTAATAATATACTTGAATCATATACATATTTTATTTTAATTAAAGCACTGCTGATTTTAAGAAAATTACCGATCAACATTTCCAGTTCCAGGTAAGAGTAAAATTATAAATATTAGTATCAAAAGATGCAGAAATTCTTCCTCTACAATAAACTATTTACCTTGTTTGATGTAAAATAATTAGGAAAGCCAATAATTGGACAACCCGTATACAATAAAACAGCAAAGGACATTTTTACCTCCCGCCTACCTCTAGTTAAGGGAGTTATTATTTTGGTCAAAAAATTGGGTAGTGAGTTTTCAATGAATAAGCACGTTTTAGGGTCCCTACAATACGATTTTACTATTTTCGCGATGATGTCTGTATGTATGTATGTATGTATGTGTGTGTGTTTGTGTGTAGTCTGTGGCAATTTTTTCGTCTCGCATAACTCAAATACTATAATACCAAAAAATACAATTTTGTGAATTATTGCTTCTTATATTTAAATGAAGAGCTGATTAGATTTTGGATAAAATTGGTCAACTGGAAGTAGCAGTTTACTTGAAGCCCTTAACAGTTTTTCATAAAAAACACGGTTAAATTTCCTTTTTCAACAATTTGTGTTATTTTGAAAGTTGAAGAATATTTAATTTTACATGTGTCTTGATTACACTATTTTTTTAAATTTTCATTAGATTTAGAGATAATAAAATATAAAGAAATTAGATTTCACAAATCTTGGATTCTTAGAACACCATGGAAAAATTTTCAATTTTTTACGAAATGTGACACATGTCATTGTGATTGTGAAGCTGTTTTCTTAGTGAAATATATGTCAAAATTTTAAATAAATATACGAAAGAAAATTAAAATTCTCAAATATAAATAGAAAATAAACAAATAAGAAGGTATGTTCCTGTATCATTAAATACTATTTTGTACCGTTTAAGAGTAGTATTGGGCGGGAGGTTATGTGCTGGCCACATCAGATTTTTTATTTTTCCACTTTCGGTTAAATAATTATAACCAAATTCAACTCAATTCCCATTATCCGGAAACTTGTAATTGTATAGATGCGTTATTCCATATACATATGGACATCCATCCATGCATTCACACAGATCTAATTGCGATAATAGTCAAAACACATTCAGGAAACTTCAATATATGTATTTATCCACAACTGTCAAATAATATACCTATAATTCAATCGTTTATCAATTAATAATCCTTGTTACTGTTGCTAATGAAATAATATTGACAGTTCGATGAAATAATATTATTCATTTGTTATGTCAAATTCTAATTTTATCTGTGAAAAGAGTAAAATCAAAATAATTTTTAAGTTATTTTTTCCATATGAAAAAGCCAAAGACATTAGTTTTCTCATTTTTCATACTCTTATTTTCTTTCTAAGCTTAAACTGTAGCTGAATAATTGATATTAAGATTTTCTGATATATGTCAAATAACTTAAAAATTTTGTTACAATACAAAGGTAGCCTAGTGATGGTTGCTACAATTTGTCTATGTTGATAAACAAACAATTTTTTGTATTTGTCAGAGCAAAAATTGATTTCCAAACAAATATTTGACGAAATTTTGTGTTCATTCTCATTACATGTTCATTGAATAATATACCATAATTATTATGACATGAAAGTTCCGTTAATCTTTTTATTAATAAATTAGTTCATTTTATTTTGTGTAATTTAAATTATAATCCTCGTCTTCAAATAGCAATATTAAGCCCACACATTCTAAACAAAATAAAATGTCCTCAGGTGTTTTCAGACGTCGCAAATTAAATTGGTCCAGTACAAGTGCTGCCACAGGGATCTATACTAATGAAAACAAAGGACTCAACTGAAGCCAATGAAATTGTTTTCTTACCCATCTCCGAGATTAGTATTAGCTTCTTAGATCCGCTGTTACTTCTGCGTGACTGGAAGAGAAATAAAATATGGCTTCTTTTCTTTGTGTTTGTGTATCTGGTTCATCCCGTCGCCGAGAACTAATTAAAAATCCTACGATTATTTACTTCCAAATTAATCACGCAAATAAACATGAGAATGCATAGAATTATTTATTGTTTAATTGTTTGAAACATTACGAGAGAACTATAATTATATACAATATATTTTTAAATAAATATTTGCAAAGAAATGTGATTAATTCCCTGTATTCATAGTTCATTACTTCTCATTCAAATTATCCGACGTGGGTTGCTTTTATACAGCAATTATCTACATTTACTCATACAAGTATCATTACTGTTGTGATTCAATAGGTTTTCGATTTTGTATTTCACTTAAAGTTACAAGAAATATGACAGTTTGTAAATTTAAGCATAAGAAAAATATTAGTTTTTCTCTTTTCTTTCACACAGCATATCAATATACATACATACATTTTTTTATATAAAATTGTTATTGTCACACTGTATTGTATTACATTTGTTGGTACAGTTGAATATAAATAGTATATTTTACAACGAGCATGGAATGGTACTCATTTCCTACGAGTATGAAAGTTTGAATGCTACAAATCATACGTGTATGAAATAGACAATCTATACGAATTGTACACTATACTTTTTCTGCGACCACGATATTATTTCCTAATTAATTTAATTTTAATAATAAATTTGTCCCGCTTTCACCATTCCAATATTTGACAATTCTAAATAAGTATCCTAACAATGTCACCTACACTGAAACGAAATGGCCTGTACTGGAATACTCACAAAATAAATTCATTTCGCACGATGCTTGCAATGTACCTCATATTCCTAGCAACAACAAACATACAATGAGCAGATTTCTATATGGTCGTAGAAAAAATAATTTAACAAATATTATACAACTGTTAGTTTATAGAAATGTATGTAGATCAATTCTATATTTATTCTCTTGAATTACTCTAATTAAACAAGTGGCTGAAACTCTATCTCAATCAATTAAACTAGTTTATCCAGTAAATGAATACAATTTCAATATATCAACTTACAATTTATCTATCTTTAAAACTATTTTTATTAAAGCAGACATAGGTAACATTTAAAAAATTGTTAAAGCTGTATTATTCATCTAAAGTCAATCAAAATCATTTACCGAACTTGTAACGTTGTCAATCTGTCTGTATCTTTAACATTTTCCTTATTTTTACTTTGTTCTCTTTGCAACATGTTCTCTCAATAAAATCCTGACATTGAATGTGGCATTTCGCTTTCTCAGCAAATGTATTCTTTCAGTTTATATAAAGGCAAAAGCGGGCTTATAATTCCCAAGACATTTCCTTCTGTTTTAAATTCACCGTTCTATCATTTTTGAATAATAATTAATGAGACGATTTTAAGATTCTTGATTTTCTTCCGTCCTTTTAGATATTTCAGCAATGTAAAATTATATTAAAGATAGATTTATATGGGAAGTACACTGAAAATTGGTAGCATAATCATAAAATATGTCATTTTACATGTTGAATTAACTTTATCAATTTGCGTCAATAGAAGACCGTATGTTGTAGGATTACTTGCTGGAAAAACAGGTAGATAGGTAAATTGATAGACAGATCAATTTACTCGTACATTTTAACATGTCACTAACGTTTGGTTAAATAATTGACACTTTCAAATGACATTATCTGATGTAGAAATAATTAAACTTCTAAAATCGATATGAATTATTTCACACTACGCAAATAAATTATAGAAAACTAATCTTAATAGATACAGTTTATTTTTGATGAATATTTCCAATAAAGAAAACCATAACAATATTTATATACTTGTATAATTTTACAATAAATAATAATCAATACAAAAATTGATGAGTTTTCGCGAAAATAAATATTTTGATGTCTCATGAATTCGTTATAACTATTTTCTCAATAACGTCTGTGTGGATCGATAAATGTATATGGATGTGTGTCTATATGTTCAATAAGTAATGAACGAAAAAAGTTAGAGCAAAACTTTATAATTATCCGTTTTATGATATGTCGCATGGGGTAAATAGCTCCGTGGTAACGTGTCGGACTGTGGATCGTGAGATCCTCAGTTCGAATCCCACTGCCGACAGTTACAAATTTAAATTTACCCCTGTGGAACCCCCTCCACTAACATCCTTGGGGGCTATGACTTGACGGCTGGTAACCGCACTTCATACGAAAAAATATATCACCTACCGAGATCTGCGTAAGCAGAGTGCCACACCCGTAATGGGTAAAAGGCGTGATGATATATATTTATTTATTTATGATATGTCGCGCAACTGAATTGATGTTGGTCATAATTAAATGACACACAGAACAATATTTCGAATTATGTTCTATGCTCGGTACTACAAATACCCTTAAACATTTTTAGGGGTATGAAATGTATGCGAAATGTAGAAAATTAGGGATTGATAAAGATAAATGACAAACCTACACTCTGAAAGAATTGTTGCGCATGTCCTATTACAGCTCAAGACGGCATAAAACATTCGCGCGTCCGCAAGATATCCATTACTTTCGCAGCTCTTGGGGAGATAAAAATGATTCGACTTTAACTAAATATATTTCATTACGATGTTGAAAGTACTTAGTGTATTTGTGCTAGTGAATCTTATTTTATTTATTCATTGTGATGGATTATTTCTACTTCGAAAACGTAAGAACATTTATAATATCCGTTGATTTCTCAAAAAAGTTTTACCCAAATTTTGATTTCGCGGAAGATTTTTCTTTCGGGTTCTTTCTTTAGATTATAGTTTAGTTAAATTTTAAAGTTTAAAATGAAGGATTTGAGATTCGAACTATTATTGTTTTAAATTTGAATTCCACTACTGTCATATAAACATTTTAGTTTAGTAATAATTGGATGCAGTTGATGGAAATTAATTATTAGTTAAATGCAACATTTACTTCTATTCTTCATAAATTTGTTACTAAATTAAAGCGTGTGAAATAAAATGTGTTAGTGTTCTAATTCAGCAAACCTTAATTTTGTTTCGTTGTTTAGGCAATAAGTATAATACTTAAGTGTCTAATAAAAATGAAACCGTAAATATATTCCAATAAAACTCTTTACTTTTAGCTTCAATAGCTCGTTGGTTTTCTGCTACTAATTCAGATCTCAAAGAGTTTAACCGATTGAGCGCAGCGCTAGCCTGGGCGATGATGTCAGGCGGAGACCCCAACGGCACTTTACAGCAGCAGGGCGCAGCCCTAGGAGCCGCAAAAACTGCCTGGAAGAACGCTGCGTGTGATTCATTATCTGGCGTTGAGTTCGAAAGTGACCAAGACAATAGAATGGCTAGGTTGTTGTGTAGAGGACCGCGGTATACGAAAGAACAAGCCAGGGAACTCTCTGAATTAATGGACGACATGTCTGCAGCATATTCTTTGGCAGAAGTTTGTGTACCGGATGATTCTTGGCCAGTTATAGGAAGCGCAATAATTTCAAATGCGGGAAAAGTTTGTTTAAAAGGTGAACCAGATTTAGAGCAACTTATGTCTCGTCAAGATTTAAATCCTGAACAGCTACATTGGGTGTGGAAATCTTGGCATGATACTGTTGGACCTTTTGTTAAACAGTATTATCCACGATTAGTAACTGTTTTGAATAAATCTGCACGTAACAATGGTACGTGTTTTATGTAACATAGAATTGACAGTTCAACAATAAATTGTTGAATATTGCAGGATATAATGATATAGGAGAAGTATGGCGCGAAGAACTAGAAATATTCAATTTGGAAAATGTCGTAAAAAAACTGTATGAGGAAATTCAACCATTTTACCTCATGTTACATGCAGTTGTACGACATGCGTTGCTGCAAAAATATGGACCCAAAATTATAAATCCTACCGGTCCAATACCAGCACATCTATTAGGTAAAATATTTCCACAACAAAAGTATTTAAATAAATATTATATGTTGTAGGAAATATGTGGGCTCAAGACTGGAGCTCCTTGGTGAATTTGTTAATACCCAAAAACCTAAATTTGAATTTAAACGAACACATTACCAAGAAAAATTGGACTATTAACGAAATGGTAAATACGATAAATTATAAAATTTTAATAAACTATACAAAATATTGCAGGTGTTACTTGCCGAAGACATGCATGTTTCATTAGGTCTCCCAAAAATGACCGATAAATTTTGGCAACATTCAAAGTTTGAAAGAAATGATAAAAATTCAACTCTTTGTCATGGAACTGCAGCGAATATGTTTGACACAAATGATTACAGGTTTGAAGTATTTATTTCTTGTGGGTTTTTATTTATTGGCCAGCAAAAAAAGTTACTGACTGGGCTTTAAAAATTATGTTATGAGCTTAAAACTTAATATTGTAGTCTATCATGACCTAATACAACCAAAACATATTATGAGGAACGGAGACTTCTCCAGAGAGGTACTTTACTCTAGTGATTTTATATAAAAGCTTGCTGACTGGTTACTCAGGGTAAAGCAACCAGCTCAAAAATGTTTCTACGTTAGAGTGACTTGTACCAGGTCATATTGAAATGGATTATGAATTATCGAGCTGATCGCTGTGTGCTGTTAGCCAATCAGTATGATTTTATATAAAATCACAAGAGTAAAATGCCACTCTGAAGACGTCGAAAATTTTCATACGTTACATGCAGTTGTAATACGTTGTAATGAACTGGGATATGAATTATGAAGCTGATCGCTTAGTGCAGTTAGCCAATCAGCATGATTTTATATAAAATCACAAGAGTAAAATGCCTCTCTGTAAACGTCGAAAATTTTCATACGTTACATGCAACTGTAATACGTTGTAATGAACTGGGATATGAATTAAGAAGCTGATCGCTTAGTGCAGTTAGCCAATCAGCATACTTTTATATAAAATCACAAGAGTTAAAGTGGCTCTCTGGAGATGTCTACGATGTTCATACGTTCCAGGGACTTTTACCTCATAGTGAACTCGAATATTAATTTTTATATACACTAGAGTAAAGTGCCTCTCTGGGGAAGCCAACGTTCCTCATAATATGTTGCGGGGTGTATTAGGTCATGACAGACTACATTATTAAGTTTTATGCTCGTAGCGTAATTTTTATACTCAGTGACTTTTTTTGCTGGTCTGCAAATTAGGCACTAGCCTTATTTGTAACTTTCCTAACTTTATTACAATTTATTTTCAGGATTTTATTATGCGCAAAATTAAATATGGAAGATTTCTATGTTATTCATCATGAAATGGGTCATATTGAATATTATATGGCATACAAAGATCAACCTGCAATTTATCAGGTAAGCATAATAATATATTATTACATGCCAATAATACCAATGGTATTGATTGAGATAAGGGTTGAAAGGACTATGTTTGTATTTATTTAGAAGCCCAGCTTTCGCCGGGCAATAAAAAATTAATTTAGACTCTTTTGAGTTGTCCCCCTCCACGGAAATCTTTAGTAAAAGGCGAAAGATTTATTCGCATCTTGAAGGGAGACCAGAGTACCAATTTGTAGCAAACTTACGTTACTAGTTAATTTTGAAATGGCATAAGGTACAGAGAATTAATATTGATATTTTTATTATTTCTTTACAACAAATTTAATATACAATAAATTTTGGAAAGATATATATTTCAAACGACGTAAGCTTTAATTATGTAGAATTATATTATTTATAAAATGAACCGAATTTGAGATTTTTACGTAATTGTTTGACATATATGAATCAGTTGCAAACATTAGTGCTGCCCTCTGTAAAAAGCTTTTGAATTTTTAATTTTACTTTCATATTTCTTAAATAATTTGTCATTTACTTTTCTTTTCTAAATTAAGTATTATACATAATTTCATCGTTATATCTGATCATATTAATTTATATAGACATAAAAATCTGAACTGACAGTAATATTAAAACTGTATTAATTTTCATGTGTCACACATCAAAATGCTTCTTCAAGGTTCGATAATTATATCTACATCGATAAATATTTCGATCAATTGCTAATTAACTATTAATTAACAAAAATTAAAGGATTATTAAAAAGTGACAGTTGTATTGGCGCCATCTCTGAAAATTTCTATGAACTACGATGGAGCATCGTACCGTTACAACAATTCGTGTACAATTAGCATTTTCATACTAAATAAATTATTTGCGGATTTCTGCAAAGACCTACTAGTTAAATAAAACATGTTTTTAAATAAATAATTTAATTTTGTATAGGATGGAGCAAATTCAGCATTTCAAGAAAGTATTGGCGATTCAATAATGACTGGAGTAATGGTTCCACAGCATTTACACAGACTTGGTTTACTCAGTGATCAGCAACTACTAGACCAAAATTTGGATAGCACTTTGCTATTGCAACAGGCTCTGGCGAAAATACCTCAAATTCCATTTGCTTTATTAGTGGACCAGTACCGCTGGGATATTTTTAAAGGGAAGATAAAACCAAGTTTTTATAATAAAGCATATTGGTATTTAAACAAAAAGTTGAGGGGTATAATTCCTCCTGAACTAAGAAATGAAAACCATTTTGATGCAGGCGCTAAGTTTCACGTTCCTGATAATACTCCTTACATCAGGTAAGTATTCAAAAGTATTGAATCGTCTGTAAATATACATTAACAATACCTACAGGTATTTCCTAAGTGCAATTCTTCAAATGGAAATGTTCAAAGGAATGTGCGAGTTAACAATATTTGGCAAAATTAAAGGAAACGAGGATTCAAATATACCATTCCCATTACATAGATGTGACATATATGGATCAAAAAATGCCGGCAATAAACTTAAGTACATTTCTTTTTATACATATACATATTATACAAATGAAACTAAAATGTTTTTTGCAGGAAAATGATGATGTTAGGTGCCAGTGAACATTGGACTGAAGCACTGAAAATATTAACAGGGAAAAAGTATATAACTGTTAAACCTTTACTGGAATATTATAAGCCTGTTCAAAAATGGTTACAAAATTATATTGTGAAATATAATGTATCAGTTGGATGGTAATTTATTGTATGTTTTCCATGCTTGAATAAAGTTTGTTTTAAATTGATTTATGAAAAGAATTGTTCCTTTATTTATCCAGAGCTTTAATAATAAATTAGAAATATATGGCCAGGGAGTTAAATCATTTTTTCTCTAGATATTCTAAAAAATAGAAGCGCTGGTACTGATCAGTGAGCAGTGATTTTGAGTGTGGAACAACCATAGTCATTATATTTATATATTCCAATTTATTTTAATTAATTTTTAATTTGAAACAATTCACTCTGTTTATTTCTCAATTTAACAAATTAATTAAATGTATTTAACGACTTATTTTTAATTGTAAGTTATTTTCGTCTGTCGTCTCTGAATCTTGCACCTGTCGACCTGAAGAAAGTATTTTAAAGTTACAGCATAATTTAAGTAGTAAATAAATAAAATGGCATTTGCATTACAATTTACAGTATCAAAATGTAATATAAAGTTCCTCGAAGAACGACTATTAAACTTATCGTAAGTACTAAATGAAATTTTGTGTAGATAACCTCACTAATATATTAAATTTCAGCCTACAATCTACTAATAAAACTCAAGTACGAGGAAAATTAACATTTCAAAGACCGCGACTACGAAATCCAACATGGTTTACTAAAAAAAATCGAGTGGTAATATTTTTTCAGTATGTATTTCGAAATTATTTTAACTTTACATTTACTTTCAGTTACACAATGATTATATTATGCCAGAAAACAAAGAGTTTTTAAAAGAAGTGGTTCAAGATAAATACGGCGTTCCTGCAATAGTAGGTGGAGTAGCTATATCTAAATATGAATCTCCTCTGCAAGGAGATTCTTTGGTAGCAAAAGATTGGAATCCTTCGATGGTTCGAACCGGTGTCATTGCTCGTAAAATTGGCAATTACCCGTTATGGCTTAAAGATGGGTCACAAATAAGAACAACATTATTACAAGTAAATAATTATATTTTTTACATAAAACATTTCACACCCAAATGAATTTTCTAGGTTTTAGATAATCATGTAATCAAATATTATGCTCCGGACAGTTATGATCCTCCAAGAAAATCAGTAATATCTCCTAAACGCAAACTAGGATGTTTGTTATTAGGAGCGGAAGGAACAGATCCGTCATTATTTACAAAAGAATATTGTGGATTGTTTAAAGATTCTGGTGTTATTCCAAAGAAGTTTCTTGCTAGATTTTTTATTTCTCCAGAGGCAGTTCTACCTACAGGCACTTTGATAACAGCCAATCATTTCAGAGTTGGTGATTCAGTGGATGTTCGAGCTAAAACGTAAGTATGCAATTAAATAATTTACTAACCTTAATCTTAATCCGGACTAAATTTTCGAGTGTTTAGATAATTCATAAAACAAAGTTATTTTCTTTTTAAGCTTAAACTGTAGCTGAATTTTCTGCTACATGTCAAATCACTTCAAAATTTTGTTACAACAGTACGTAGCCTAGCGACGGTTGCTACAATTTGTCTATGTTGATAAACAAACAATTTTTGTATTTGTCAAAGCAAAAATTCTACTTATCTTATAATTTCAAACAAATATTTGACGAAATGTTATGGATAAAGTATCGCATGTAATGGCTATTACTTCATTCTCATGAGTAAAACCGTATGTTACATGCTCATTGAATAATATACTATTTTTTGTCAGGTAATAACTTCAACTTTACTACCATTTTAGTTGAAAATAAATCATTACATTTAACACACTTTGCCATAACACTTACTTTTAAAATTTTATACAAAATGATTGTTTAAAAGTAATAAATGTAAACCTGTCAACTACATTCGAATTTAATGTTTTTTATTTTATACAATTTTGACATTTTACGGAGCTAAATTTGGTTCTAAAAAAGTGTTAAGTTTTCAACACTTCTTGTAGAATCGACCGAGGATTCCAAGGGGTGATGACGCGATGGGGCTTCAGCGGAATGCCTGCCTCGCATGGTGTCACAAAAACTCACCGGCGCCCTGGCAACATCGGTGGGGGCGGTGAAAAGGGCCGTGTCTGGCCAGGAACTAAATTACCCGGTCATATGGGCAACCGTTACCGCGTTGCTAAAGGTTTAAAAATATGGCGCATTAATACTAAATATAATGTTATTTGGGTCCAAGGAACCGCTATTCCTGGGGAAACTAATGCTATCTGTTATATTTATGACACAATCTTACCTAAAAGAAAGGTGGCACAAGCACCGCCCTTCCCAACTTTCATTGCAGATCAAGAGTTGCCTGAAGATATCTATGATGAGAGTGTGCATAGATTTGCTGATCCCACTATTACTTACAGTGACTCTTCTTGAATTTTTAAATAATTATGTAGTTTATGAACCTAACCCCAAAATTCGAATGAAAAATTGTCGGTAGAAAAGTAAATTATGTAATTTATGTATTGCACTGTACTTTTAGGTAAATAAAAAACCAAAATGAAAATATTGTTCAACCTATTTATAATATTGATTGTGTAATAATTAAGAACAATACTCAATTATTGTTGATTAAAAATAATAAATTAGATTTGTTGTAATGTAAATACGAATTTATTTGTTAATTAATCTTTAATTACAATTTAAATGTCATAGATTTTGTAGTACTGAAATAAAGCGTTTGATGTTTTACAAAGTAAGTTTGCAGAACAAATAGCAAAATTCTATTTATCAATTTATTTAATGAGATACAAAATACTCAGAACTGTAGTAAAGATAAATTTATTAGTCAAAATCTGACGTTTCGCCAACACATTTGGCTTCTTCAGGGTAATAACTAAAATAGTAACTCATTAAACTAATATCTGTCAGACTAAAAATTATTCATTTTCAATATTAATAGATATTGAAATTTAGTTAAACACTAGATGAAACAAGAAAATAAATTCTTCCCAAATACAGGGTGTATCTGAGAAAACGGACGGTTTTTATTTAAGTAAAACAATTTTAGGTTCCCATTTCAAAAATAGAAGTTGATAAAATAGTATATTTAATATAATTAAACTTCAAAATAAAGAAAATTTTTCTATTCCTTATAATAAAAAAGTTAAGGCCGAGTCCATTTTCCCAAAACAAAAATTAATTAGTACAAAAATAGTCTTGAATAAGTTTCAATATTTCGTGTTGCCTCCCTTAGCTCTATTTATTGAAATTCTTTAAATTAATTTCCGATTATTATTGATCATTAAATAAATTGATAAATGGAACAAACTATTTTTTGCTACATCTTAATTCGTTTGCTGAATCGTAAAACACAAAAGTGCAACAAAAATAAAATGTCAGCGCGGTTCAGAAAAAAACATTTAAATTATTAACCCTTGTAAAAATCTAG
The DNA here is from genome assembly GCA_963942605.1 of Poecilus cupreus. Taxonomy (NCBI): domain Eukaryota; kingdom Metazoa; phylum Arthropoda; class Insecta; order Coleoptera; family Carabidae; genus Poecilus; species Poecilus cupreus. The sequence goes on along the minus strand of OZ012727.1, from coordinate 12,454,022 downwards.
TCAACAATTAATTGAATATAGTTTTAATTATTGCACATTCCATATTATATAAATATGGTTGAAAAATATTTTCATTTTGGTTCGTGGAATTTACGAAAAAGTGTTGTGATTCCATAAGACGTTAAATCTTATAAATATCTATCAAAAAATTATTATTTATCTAAGAGTACAGTGATATATATAGATGACGTAATAATTTAGCGACAATAGCAATATATTTGGGGTAGGGCTGGTATAATAAATTGTACAATTGTTATATTAATGAATGAAAAATATATTGATAAATACACACTTCGCTGTACAATAATTCAAAACGACCTTTTCCTAAATAAATAACAATTACATTAACGAATATATTTCAACTACCACAGTAGCAATATAGTTTTAAATGATAGTCTGTAATGCAAGCACTTTGGTTTCCGTATAAATTAAGTCTGCTAATTGTACCCGTCAGGTTAAACGAATTGCTTTTTTCACAAGCCACACACCGGACTGTCGCTTCGAACAGTCCATCTCCTGGTTTAGTCTGTAAAATCACTGTGTAATCATTGATTGGCAAATTATTTTTAAGATAGTCATCGGATGTAGATAACCGCGCGTCTATTATAGAGTCTAGTTGTAGAGTCGCGCAACTTTTATAGCCTTTTAAGAGTTCGTTCATGTAACTAACAATAAATTCTGCAGCGTTTTGAACAACAGAACTATTTTTATTAATTTCAACACTCTTTTGACAAGTACACCAATGTGCAGAAATATTTGCTGATAAACATGTGCGATTATCAGGAACCGGTAAAAAAAAACTAATTCCACGTTTATTGTATAAATCCTTTGAGCGTTGTTTAATATTGTCGGTTGTTAGCAACTCAATATTGAGCAAATCTGCTAACATTTCGTGTAAATCATAAGGTGTTGTTAAGCGTTTAGAATTTCTGCGAACATTTGCAACTGCAGTGGCGTATTTTTTACTAAACCACGGAGGAAATACAAAGAAAAGACATGGTAATCTTTCTTCTAAATGACCTTGATGGGTCGATCTAATATCACCCCATCGCATTCCATGGTCGCTTAACACGATTAAAATTGTATCGTTTAATACGTTAGTGTCTCGCAATACTTTAAAAAATAATTTGAAATATTTGTCTCCTTGATTAGGGTAGTTTATATTATCGTGCGATAAACTTGAGCCCCAGAAGAAACCAAAATATGATTCATTTTTCAAACTGAACACAAACTTTTGAATGTAATCTAAAAGCACTGTATAGGTAGGTCTTGGACCTAAACATAAATCTGCATTGTAAGTATGAAGATGTCCAATTTCTTTTTCTGCTAAATAATTAAAAGTTCTCCAGTAATAGTCTGTAGGTTGTCTATGAAATCCTCGTTTTTGATAGTTAAAAACTCCCATCCATGAAGCATCTTCTGCATATGAAGTAAGATAACCTGCTTTGCTATAATTCTTCCAAATGTAATCACAATTATCAAATTTTGTGTTATCTTTGGGCCAACAGTTTTTTTGCAACTCTTCCACTGATATTCCAGATAGAATTGGTATCAAATTTGGAAATGTATTATCGGCAACTTTATTATATCCAATCATTTCAATTGCGTTTAATTTTTGTAGATATTCTTTGGTTCGAGGCAATTGTCGATGAAAATTTAGTCGAGATACTGAATCTAATCCTATGACTAACACATTTAGTTTATCTTTGGTTTTGTTAGTGTTTTTCTTTATTGGCACAAAAGCATGAAAATCTTTATAGATTTCTGTGTTATTTACTCTACAAACAACTTTTACGAATTCATCACTAATTTTTGCACTAGAATTAAAATACGTGCAATTTCCATATTTATAAAATCTATCTGTGTCTGTTTTTGTGTCTTCTCGCCAAAATGGCTGATAACAACAATTGAAATTGTCTTGATTACTGACATTGTAATACGGCAATTGTTGTTCATCAATGTATATAGAGTCCAAATCTGACTCTACAAGTGGTAATACATTACTGCAGGTAAACGGAGTTACCTTAACAATATATTTTAAAATAGACTTGTCAAACGGATCCAGGAATGGAATTCGACACCCAATGGTTTTCACCAAAAACCCATTATCTAAATCATCGATCTTGATTTCTGTTTTTATTTTGATGGAGTAAATATCCAGCTCTATCAAATACGGAATGTACAACAGTAACAGGCACAGAAGTAATGGCAGATAAATCAATGGATTTCGGCATTTTATCCAGAAATCTTGCTTTGGTTTCATCTTCGACACTCTGTAGAAACACCAACAATATATTAGTACGATTTCCTTTCGATTTAATTTTCACATGGATGATATAAACTGCAGTACAGATAATACACAAAAATGCGAAGGAAGTGAAGATGATAACATACGTTAAACATTGTAATAAAATGATAAAACTTAAATTTACTCCCACGTAAAGTTTGGGTATCATTATTGTCGTTCAAGTGTATGTTTCTTTTGTGCGATTAATAGGAGATGAAAGCATTCTTGATGAGTTCGTACGCACTTTACGCAGCTATACAACACAATCGCTCAATAACGCGTTCGAATGCAAGTTAGCAACTCCCGCGCATCAAGCTTCGTGTCTATTTTGTGATTCATTTTATTTTTATTACGATATACAAATTCGGCTTTTTGATTTAGAAAATGTTTACATATATTTCTTATTATATAAAAAAAAAAATTAGGTAGTTTTGTAGTATAATATATTGTAGCATTATATTTAAATTTTTATTGTTTTTTTATCAGGGCTTTTTGAATAATTAGTGAACATAAATTAATACTCTAGCAATAGGTAATATGCTAAAATAAGATTTAAAATAATAATTTTATATTATTCATTTTTTTTTTTTTTGCTTTCTAATAAATCAGAAACTGTTATTTTTCATAAAACAAATTATGGTATATTAATATTCTTCATATATAACAATGAAAATAATTATTACTAATACTTACAATGATACACAAATATTATGAATATCTTGGTATTTCTCAAAAATCTATTTAGTTTCACTAATTTATAACCATTACTATCAAACTTCAAATATATAGAATATCGACAATTTTAAAACATGTGCAGCGCTTTTAAGCATATTTGTTTAATATTCATATCTTATCAAATGTAATTAATCGATTAGAATTTATTAAATTAAAAAGTGTTTTAGCTCTGTACAATGTTCTAAAATTATTTTATAAAAAAATAGTTCGAATAGAAGTCACAAAGAAATATATTATCTACCACTTTTATTTGAAGAATTTTGCAAAAACCGAAGTTAAAACCTTCTCTTAAAACACCCAAAAACAGAGCTCATTTTTTTACAAAAATTTATTTTAATAAAACAGTCAGTTATGCAACTAGTATCAAAAGTGCCCATTTTTTATTTCACTGAAAATACGTACAAAACATGTAAACCAAAAGTAAATAATTGTTCCATTTATTTGCTACAAAATATACATATTTTCTATTAATTCATTACTCTGTAAATATTTATTTTGAACTACATTTTTTAGATGTGATTTTTATTGCATTATCTTAGCTCTTATTAAATTCATAAGTGTTTTATTTATTTTTGAAATTAAACCATGTTGATTAAGAGATTAATCTATCATTAATCAAATGATGACTGATGGAATGTTTTTTTTTATATATTTATGAAGTTTTTCATGTTATTTGTTGAAAATATAACAAAAAAAATTTTTAAATGTATATAGTTAATACTGAAAAATTCTTATTACAATATAATTGAAATACATACCTCAAATATGTAAAAATAAATAACAATATGAAGAAAATACATAATATAAATAACTTGATCTTCATAATACTTGACGTGTTGAACATTTTATTTTTAATTGTTAAAGAAACTCTTTTTCATTGATAAGTGTCCAACGTACAATTTACATTGATTTGTATGAGAGTACAGCTCAGAATTTTTCTACGTAATTTAATCTAGAAAATGTAAAACATTGAAATTATAACTCAAGTAAATGTAAAACATAAATGATTTATTGCTTTACAGTGATTTTAGTTTTATTCCCGAAAGCATTGATTGTGTAAAGAAATATTTAATCGGGTAAAACTGTGTTCCATCATTTAAAAATGTTTGTTCTTTACAAATAATAATTGCAAACTTATCACCATCATTGTTCTTTCCATTATTAAATACAGAAATGAAATTTTTGAGTAATTTGCAAGTTCTGGTTCCTTTAAGAATCTGCTATCACTTGAACACAAGTCAAAATTTAATATGTTGATGTCAATTACTAGAATTTAGTAATCTATGGAACTAATTGAATAAAATAAATTTTTATTGATGTCAATTTGACAAGCGCGACTTTTATTAATTTAAATTTTGTTATATTACATACGTATGTGGCTTATATGGTTCATTTTACAACTCTTAAATCAATTTTCAGGTATAGGTATAAAATATTATTTCAATTCGTTTTTGAGACACTTGAAATCAAACTCTGATGACAGATAAAATCAATAACTTTTTATTGTTATTTCATAGCACTGATGATTTTAAGAAAATTCCAGTTCCAGGTAGAGTAAAATTAAATATTAGTGTCAGAAAATGCAGAAATTCTTCCTCTACAATAAACTATTTAACTTTTTTGATGTCAAATAATTAGGGATAATTTCAAAAATAGCATTGACAGCATTATGGTGCGAAAATAAATAAACATTTGATACCACTATCAAGACCCTATTTAATTTTCGACGCTGAAACCGAGTTAAAAAAAAATTGTAAATCTCATTTATCCGAATTTATAATGTTTTTAGTTTCATGGTTTTATTTTTCGAAATACTTTTACTGATTAAATTAAAGTTTATGAAAATATACAATGGTAACTAAAATATAAATAAAATTAAACTTACATCAATTTAATCGATATAACATTTACATACTAACTACTTTTAATTAATAACTGAAATAAGAATGAAATTCAACATTTAATAATACTACTTGTACAAAATCAGAATGCATGTTTATCTTTATATCTCCATATTTATAATAAGAGTAATTGAATGCTAAAAACAATAAAAAATTGTATTATGTATACCTTTATTCTTAATTGTACCTTTTTATTTGTATAAATGGTGTTGGTTAGATTATAATGCCGATATAAAATTATATGCATTTTGTCACACTGTACGTGATATTTAGTTATGAAACTATTACAGATATATATTTTTCTACGACCACTGAGAAATTTGCTCATTGTATGTTTGTTGTTGCTAGGGATATGAGGTACATTACAAGCATCGTGCGAAATGAATTTGTTTTGTGAGTATTTCAATACAGATCAGTTCATTTAAGTACAGGTGCCATTGCTAGGACACTTACTTAGAATTGTCAAATATTGGAATGGTGAAATCGGGACAAATTTATTATTAATATTAAATTAATTTTGAAATAATATTGTGGTAGTATAGTGTACAACTCGCATGGAATGTCCATTTCATACTCGTATGATTTGCAAACAAACTTTCATACTCGTAGGAAATGAGTACCATTCCATGCTCGTTGTACAATATACTATTCTATAACACTGTTTTGGAAACTACACATTCTACAACTAAAAACTGTATAGGAACAACTATCATTCCATACGCCGCGTATGGAATAATTTCGGCGAATCAGAGCAGCACTTTAACGCGATATATGAAGTATTTTGATTCAGTTACTATGTTTACATCTGTTTGTTTGAATTTTATTTATTTGAGTTTGACGTTTTCAACAGTTTTGTATTTGTATTTTTTGTATAATTTCCAAAATCTTGTTATAGAAAGTATAGTCTACAACATGTAACGGAATGGCAAACTGTACAAACTTTTTGCTCGCGTGGAATATGTGCCATTCCATTACTTGTTGTAGAATATACTATTTAATGTTTCGGTATTATATGTTATTGTTTGAAAGTCTGTAAATGAAATTAAATATATAAAAGGGTAATGAGTTAGAAACGTGTAATGTTTGGCGAATGTGTAAACGAAACATTGGTACAATATTAGCGATTGAAAAATATAAATTCGAACACAGTTTATAAATTTTTTATTTCCAGTTTTACAAACGGAACTAATTAATAAATGTGCTATACATAAGTGAAAAATAATATACAAATTAATTTATGTACTTACATTCTGTCTAAAATATTCACAGCTCAAATATTTCGACCTAACAATCTTTACACACAGATGTAGATGACACGATATAAAAGTGTAAATAAAATTAAATTTGGTTGAAAAATTGGCAAATAAAACAAAATGGTTCACTATGATATAAATAATATAATTGATCTTAGTATTAACAGTCACTCCACTGCACGCAAATGTCATTAAAAAACGGAAAAAAACTAACTGAATTTATGGTCAAAATCCTCCTAAACCATTGTAGATTCTGTTGTTGGAAGTCTGCTTTAAAATACGTTTAATGTCTGAAAATATACTCACATTAGAACTGTACTGTCATAAATATTCACTATTAATAGGAATTACTAAACGAAACTTGATAGAGTTAATTAAAAAGTATTGAACAATGGATTACTAAAAAATTATACCCTCGTGTAGGCGAAATTTTAAGAACTATATGCTTTCAAGATTACTGAAAATCCAAAAAATTGATAAGTAATCTTTCTCATTTACGGTTTCGATAGTATAATTGCAAAACTGCATTTGTAAATAATAACATATTCATTTTTATAATTGTTAGTCAACAAAATTTTCAAAAATATTTTCCATGTTTTCCCACACAAATGTATTCGTAATATGCTTTACTCAAATGTAATTATTATTTTTTTTGCAATACCTATACTGTAAGTTACCCATTTATAATAAAATTTAAACACAGTAAGTGGAACTTTTATTGCACAATTGCTTTTCATGGTTACAGCATTTACTTACCGTCCACGGTGGATGGTAAGTGAAACTTACCGTTCATGGTGGATGGTAAGTAAATATATATATCTTTCAAATTTTATTTTTAACCTCAATCTGACAGCTGTTAATTTTGATACCTATTTTTCTTTTTTTATATATACGCAGGTATTGCAAAAAATATCTTACTAACCTCGAACTGTAAGTGATATTTTAGGTCTCGAATGTTTAGGAAATCTCGACCCTATGGGTCTCGACATCCCAAACTACTTTCTCGATCTAAAACTATCAATTTAAGTTCACGTAATATACTATTATCCACAACTGTCAAATAATATACCCATAATTCTACCGTTGTTTATCAAATAATCACCTTAGTTACTGTTGCTAATGAAATAATATTCACAGTTCGATGAATTAATATTATCAAAAGAGTAAAATCAAAATGACATTTAAGTAATTTTTCCCACATAAAAGCCCAAAGATACTAGTTTTCTCATTTCTCATACTTTTATTTTCTTTTTAAGCTTAAACTAGTTGAATTTTCTGCTAAATGTCAAATCACTTCAAAATATTGTTACAACAATATGTAGCCTAGCGACGGTTGCTACAATTTGTCTATGTTGATAAACAAACAATTTTTTGTATTTGTCAGAGCAAAAATTCTACTTATCTTATAATTTTAAAACGAATATTTGACGAAATGTTGTGGATAAAGTACTCTCATGTAATGGCTATTACTCATGAGAATTAATTTTGCATCACGAGCGAAGGCGAGTGATGTAAATCATTAGAATTCATTACATGCTCATTGAATAATATAGTATTTTTCGCACTGTCATTGTAGCTATACAAGTCTAAATAATTTACTTTCTTAGGTAAGTGATAATTTCTTTCTACTATTTTGTGTAATTTCATCTGAGATAAATAAAATGTAATGAAAAGAAACTTCCAAAAAAGTTACCTTCTTTGTCCTGTTCAGATAATTCATTTTTCGGAAAATCGACGTCAAACGTAATGTATAAAGTACCGTGTAAATTATTATTTTCATAGTTTGGCATGCCTTCGCCCTTCTTCCGGATCCTAGCACCAGGCCATGTGACCTTGTCTCTTGTAATGGACACAATGTGACCATCCAAGTGTTTCAACTCCAATGAAAAACCAATAAGAGCATCCTACCCCAAAAAACGAATTTTTTAGGTTATAAATATTTAATTAATATTAGTGGAGCTTACTTGTAAAGTTAGTGTTACATTAGTGTACAAATCATCCTCCTTTCTTTCAAATACCGGATGTGGTAGCGTTTTCACTTTTAAGATTAAGTCACCTGGATCGCCATCAAGATGCGGTTCACCTTCAGCTGTGAACTTGGTTTCTTGTCCGTCAACCATTCCGGGTTCGACTTCCATTTCTAAAGTTCTTTCCTCGTTTACGAGTTTAACGTTTGGACATTCGTCACATACAGTTTGTTGCATCATTTGAAAACGTCCCGGACCTAAATTTCTAGTTACCATTTCTTGTCTGCAATTGCACTTTCTAGTTCCCTTTGCCATTTTTATTACTGGTTTATTCCTAGTAATCTATAAGAAAATAAATGTAATATTGTTATAATTAAAGATTTAGCGTTAAAATTACTTCAACAAATGTTCCACTGTAAAGATCTTCCAATGTAACATGAACATCCATTATAATGTCAGCTCCTTTTGGAGTTTCATGGCTATTTTCTTGTCCGCCCCCAAAATGAAAACCAAAATCACCGAAGAAACTTGCAAACGGATCTGCGTTATTCATCATTCCGTCTTTTTTTAAGCATTCTTCCCCACACCTGTCATACATCTCACGCTTGTCAGCATCTGAGAGTACTTCATAAGCAGCTCCAAGATCTTGAAATTTCTGTGACGCATCTGGATCATCTTTGTTTTTGTCTGGATGCAACTCTTTGGCTTGACTTCTGTATGCCTTTTTAATTTGATTTGTACTAGCACTTCTACTTACACCTAATATTTTATAAAAGTCTCTACCAGCTATCACTAATGAAATAAAATAGAACACATTGAGGGTGAGAAGTAACCACTGTTTACTTAAATACATGTTTACAGTTTTTACACTACGTGGAATGGAATCTTAATTATTGTGCATGTCAACTTATATATACGAAAACCCAACAATGTACCGGGTTTTGACATATGTAATGTGGAACGTACGCACAGGCATGTGGAAAATTCTGATTGGTCGAACTACGCAAAGTTTTATTTTCAGACCTTCCAGCAGATGGCACTTTTGTATAATCCTGTCACTTTTCTACACGAAGTATTTCCTCATGAATAAATTATAGAAAATAAATACCTCATACCATTCAAATATAATTAATTAAAGGTAATGGTTTATATAAGCTAAAATATGTAGACATTTTATGTTAATTGTTTTCATAATACATTCGTTATTTGATTAGTGGCAAATTCAAGTGCAGTGATAATAAAAATTAACGTCATATATTTAGAATTAATTTTCATAACCTGAAATTTGTTCCAGATTTCAATATGTGGGCCGATACCTTGTTAATAGTATTTATTTCAATATGTACTGCATTATTAGGAGAAGGTTTAACCTGGTTAATGGTTTACCGTACAGAAAAATATCAAAAACTTAAAACAGAAGTTGAAAGACAAAGTAAACGATGTAAGTATTTTTTAAAACTAATTTTCATTATCATGAATTGTATTGTATTTTGCATTTAGTGGAGAAAAGGAAGGAGGCACATGGAGATTCACTCGATAAGCAACACAAGAAGAAAATTGAAAGGGAAGAGGAAAGACTGAAAAACAATAACAGAGACTTATCTCTAGTAAAGATGAAATCCATGTTTGCTATAGGTTTTGCATTTACAGCTCTTTTGAGTATGTTTAACAGCATGTAAGTAACAATGAGGTATTTTAAGAGATTATTTGATAAATGCAATTTGAATTTATAGTTTCGATGGTCGTGTAGTAGCCAGACTGCCATTTGTGCCAATAACTTGGATTCAAGGACTTAGTCACAGAAATCTTCCAGGTGATGATTACCAAGAGTGTTCTTTCATTTTTCTGTACATCTTATGTACTATGTCTATAAGACAAAACATTCAAAAACTTCTTGGTTTTGCTCCTTCGCGAGCTGCCTCGAAACAGGGAACTAGTCTTTTTGGACCCGCACCCGGACAGTTTAAATAATAAATTGTACTAATAATAAAAAATTTATAACAATATATAATTGTAATTTATTTATTATAACTGACTCTTTGTCAGAAACAGTTTTGTTCTCTGATGGGTTTGTCCAATAAAATCCGATCGAAACCTAAACGAGTTAAATCTATAGTTGTAAATCCTCCGTCTAAAATCATTTCCGCCATTGCTCTACCAACCGCAGGTGATTGTTGAATTCCTAAATAATTTAAAAATATAATATTTATAACCTATAAATATCAAATAATTAATACCATGTCCACTAAACCCCGTAGCAATGTACAAATTATTATAATAAGGATGCGGACCAACAATTCCATTTTCATCGAACGAATTGAACTCGTAAAATCCACTCCAAGCACTTCGCACCTAATAAAATATTAAGTAAATAAAATAAATATATAAATAAAATAGTTTGATGTTTTACTTTGATGCTGTTAAATGCCGGAACTCTTTCAGCTAAAATAGGCCAAACATTTTCGTCGAAATATTCATGATCAACATCTAAATTTTCAACGCTAGGTTCTTGATCTGCCCTAGGTGCTCGGCCCCCTATGTAACTGCCTCCTAAACCATCTCTTCGGAAATATGTTCCTGTGTAATCGATGGTTAAAGGAGTGTTTAAACCTGGACCGTTTTCTTGACATTCAAAACAGTAAACGTACCGTTTTCTGTAAGAATTGAAAATTATTTACCTAAGAGTACAGCGATAATAACAGCGTGAAAAAAATATATATTTGTTAATTTAACTCCTATATTAAATAAGCCATAAAGAAAAAACAATTTTATCGTTTTGACAGCGGATAAATAGGAAGGTAACTTTTTGAAAGTGATAAGTGTTTGAACTCAAAATGTACAGGCAAGTAATCAATAGTTATATCACGAGTGCTAAGAATTTAATCCATTAAATTTGACATGTCTAGCTTGTGCAAAAAATTTTGCTTAAAAAGTGTTTGAGTACAAAATAATTTGAAAAAATACCGAGACTGCAGGTCGAGGGATTTTATCTTAAATTATTATGTACGATAACACTTTTTAAAAGCAAAATTTTGTAAATAAGCTAGACATCAAATTTAATCGATTCAATTCTTTAGCACGAGGGGTATGTCAAGATTATTTCATGGATTCATAGCATAAACTTTAATATTTGCTAAAGAAATTGTACTAAAACGTTGATTTTCACACATTTGCACATAAATAAATCGGTACACTCATAAACAAAAAGCACCATAAAATTATGTTGTTGTAGTGTAACTATAGCAAATTGAGTGTTTTTCTTTTTATTTGTCAAATAAATGTCAAAAATTTGTAAATAAAAATAGCTTGAATTGAATAATTCAGCATGTTTAAAGAAATAGAATACGAGTAAAGGTAAAAAACATGTAAGTATCTTGCTTCTGCAACTAATTATCCGGCTAAATATACTTTCAAAATGTCCAAAATTTGCATATAAAAGCTATCTGCTGTTTACTCACTTATCTAAAATGCACAACAATGGAAAATGAGACATTCTGATTGGACAAATTTGTAATGAGTGAAATAATCACAAATATTACCTTCGTTCTACCGGTAAAGGAACAGATAATATTCCTTCGCCCATCCCAATATTAGCCATTCGCGAAATTCGTCCAGAATCAGCGCCTGCGGCAATAATCGCAATTGCAAATTTAATTGATTTAGTTTCACCATTTGGCAACTTGACCTGTTAATTAAAATTATATAAAATTTCACGAATATATCAAGTTCTAATTGACTTACTAGAAGGCTATCTAAGCCATTATATGTTCCTGAAATACCAGCAACATGCAAGTCTGGTTGTTCTTTGTATTCAAAACCAGTCACTTCTCCTGTAACATATTCCGCACCCAATCCAATGGCTCGTTTCTTGAATAAATTTAATAATGACCAAGGATCAAACCATCCCTCATTTTCTAAACCATAACAACCAAGCTCTACTTTGGAAACGTCAAGCCAAGGAAATCTAATATAAACGCGCGAAAGTTTACTTTTGTGTTTGTAAATATTAAATATTTTACCTTTCTTTTAATTTAGTTTTTGTTAACAATATATTCTTTGCACCTTGTTCAATTTGTATTTCATGATTCCTTTGCAGTTGTTCAGCGCCCTTTTCACTTGCTAATAATAGGTAACCATAAGGAGCAAAATTTACTTCACTTTCTGGACCACAGTATTTTTTAATATTTCGTAAAAATTCTGCTCCAAATAATGACATTTGTATATTTTCTGGAACTGAAAACTGTTGTCGAAGACCTCCTACTGATAAAACAGTTGAGGCTGTGGCATACTGTATCAAAATAATTATTAATGAATGAAACTTAATGTGTAATAATTATTTTCTTACGGATGGATCTCGTTCAACAACTGCTACACTTAAACCTTGTCCTGTTCTTTCTTTCAACCAGTATGCAATCGAAGACCCCATTGCACCACCCCCAATAACAACAACATCGCAATGAGCAGGAAAGTCATCACTGGTAACTGAAGATTTGTTCTTGTCTATAACATTTCTAATATCTTTACCTAAAATTCTGAATGTTTTGGTAATTGGATTCTCTGTATTTTCATATTTTACTTTGGATGAATGAAAATGTTTTATTTGTACAATGTTTTTCTTGAGAAAAGTACCCACACGACTAGAAAACATGTTGCACTTTAAATAGTTGTTATTTACAATAATTACTTGTCATCTCATTATTTAAATGTAGAGATTAGATAAGATTATTTTGAAATTAAAAAACATGTTTTCATCTACAAAAAGTGAGGTTATAATGGGCCATCAGTGATAAATAGTTTATTTTATTGATAATGTCTATATCTGTATGTTATCGTTATAAATATAATCGTGATTTAATTTAAAGATTATATTTTAATGTATAAATAAAATAGTTTATTTTAAGTTATGTAGAACAACATTTAAAATTATAAATGACTATTCATAAGAAATATATTGAGGACTTAATAATATTAAATGTTTGGTGTTTTATATATAATATAGAAAATATACAATTATAAATATTTATTGGAAGATTCTTTAAATTTATTTTTAAACTGCGCATATATGTGCTGCTATCTATAACCTTATGATTTTACTGCATTCAAGAATATGATAATTTTTAGCGTAAGATGTCGCAAGTTATGTAATCTATGTGCAAACATAAAATATGTACTAGAATTTTGTTGATAATTAGAATAATATCTTAAATGAGTTGTAATGTGCTAAGAATTCTAAAGATTTATGTAAATGTTGTATAACTCAGTAATCTACAAAGAAATACAACTTTCAAAATTACTAAATTTGTTAGGCATGCTTTTAAAATTTTCATGGTTGCTCTTATATTAGGTAGACAAAATCGTCAAGCTGATAAGCTTGATTACAAAACTTAATTTTTACGAACAAATTAATTTAAGTAAAACACATTTTATTGATGTAATTATATGTATTTTGTTACGAAAAGGAAGAACTGTATGCAATACTATTGATTTAAATAAATGATTGTAGAACAAAATATAATAATACTAATAATTTTACGGTTAAAATGTGTATATTATAAGAATATATACATTTTTGTAGATAATATATCCAATTCCTGTGTAAAACCGATAAAATACCAAAATTATGCCACAAGAACTATATTTGATTACAATTATCTATACACGATTAACTAAACACAAAATATGTGTCATTTGGTTTGGCAAAAACGTGCATAAATACAGGAAAATTAAAATTCTTATCAGTCGTCTCATCAAGGAAAATTAATTGAATGCATATATAATATATAAAATAGAATTAAGATAACTTTGCGGTAGCCCAAACATCCGTACCTCAGTTTCCGTCTCCTTTTGAGATAAAATTTATGCTAACCCAGTCTGTGAATTTTATTTTGGCATTGGTCAGTTAATCAGCAACCATGCCCAAGGGTGCATATGATGTTAACGAGCCAAACGTCGGCCCGACGAAAGATGGGTCCTTTCGTTCAATGCTTTGTGCTATGTTAGTATTTGTTGCTATTTGCGGGATTATTTTAATTGTTGCCTGGCCGTGGAGAAATTCAAGTGATAATGGAAAGGTATGTTACAAGATTTTATATTTTTAAACTGACAATACTTTCGTTCGAAGTTGTAATTGTAAATATTATATTTTTAAACGTTTGGGTCCTTTACATTTAATAATTATTTTATATAAATCATTAGAGTTGTATTGTTGGAAAAAGCACATGAAATTTGCTTGATTACAATAATTAACAATTTTCTTCACTGAAGATCATTTTTATAATTTGCGAGGGAAATGGCTATTTTCACCAATAAATTGAGAAATAAAAGTGTCCTTTACACAAGTAATATTTGGTTTGAGTGAATTAAAATTACATTAATTAATTATTGATTCGTAATTAATCGAATATCTAAAGAGACGCTCAAATATGAACATTCAAAATCAACTTTATGTTAGAGAAGGAATATATTCGATTGAACACTGGATCAAATCTTTTAATAATATATTTGTAATTGTTGATCTAAAAAGTAATAAAAAGCTAAATTTTCTAATCAGTTTTCAACAAAGAATTAAGCTACATTTTTATAAAATATATTAGCAAATGGTAATTGTTAAAAATTATTTACTTTATTATCCTACTTATAAATTAAAATGTTATATTTAGCCATGACATTTTGGCCCATTTTCCTTATATTTTGTTCGAAATTGTGATAATAATATCAAGTAGTGTTCCTTGATAAATTTTTATCCGCGAATTTTATTAAGGTCGTTTACCAGGATAAATTGAATTATACAGTATGAAATAGTAGGTTACTTTTATTACTATTACTAGATTAAACATCATAAAATATTATACTTTTGTATAATAATCTAATTCTAGAATTGTCGCTAAAAGTATATCAATTTATTAAATGTACCAGGGGTAGAATTAAAATGTAGCGTATAGGGGTTCCAATACTATTTTTTAAAAGTATTATTGTATCTTTTTACTTATTTATTTTGCAGCAAAAGTATAAATATAAATAGTCTTTATCATACATACAAAAATTCAGAATTTAAAACTGTAATAAATAAATCTAAATCTGTTTTACGAAATGTCCAATATTTTTTGATTTGTTTAATTTTCAATTGTCATGATACAAATTTTTCTAAGGCCTGGTCTTCCCGAATAAGTTATTTGTCGAATAAATTAAAAATACGCGTAAAAAATGACAGCTAGAACAATAAGAATCATTTGAGCTATGATTTCGATGCGACATTTTTCATTTATTTGATGAATAATTTATTCGGTACTTTATTCATAGATGGAAATATCGGCCCTAATAAAATTCATTTTTATTTGATTGATACATCGTGAAATACTAATATTTAGGCAACCAAATGGTCTTTACTGCATGCATTTCTCATTTCTGAACAACGTTTGTATTTACACTTTTGCTATATTTGTTATATCATATAACAGCTGGAAATAAAATTAACATATCAAAGATAAATAGCAGTTACTTATTTATAAATCTTTAGTACTCTGGTACGTCTTAAAAATGTCTAATTTTTTCGCACACATTATGATATGAAACTATAATATTTTGTGTAGTTTAACAGCTAAAATAATGTTTAATATTTGTAAAATTGTATGTGTGTTAAATGTATAAAATATTTCAGTCTTCCTCTGGCAACTATTTGGGATCCGCTGATTCGCAAACAGGATCAAAATATAATAAATCACATCCTACAACTGCAACACCAGTGACAGAAAGAAATTATGTTAGACCAGAAAACCAACCGATACCTAAAACTTCTACATCAATTGAATTTACTAACGAACCTACCAAGAAACCTCAAGATATAGACATTGAATTTGTAACAAAATCACAATTTGACCCTAGTGGAACAACAAAACAGTCTGAAAAAATACAAGTACCCCCAGATAATCAACCTAGTGAACCAGTTCCCGAAACTACCAAGAAATCTGCAACCGTAGCGGAAACCACGACGGTATCAGTAACCGCGGATTTATCTAATCGGTTCAATCCAGTAGATACGACTACCACAGAGAAAATAAATATTCCAACTTATGTTAGAACTACAATAGAAACTATAAATTTTGAAACTCATACTACAGGTAATACTAAAGAACCTGCAGCTACAATAAATAATTTAGGTGTTCAGTTGCTTGGTTCAACTACTACAACAGATAGCTCAAAAGAATCTACAACAAATAATTTAGAATCTGGATCTTCTGGTAGCAACACAACACCTAATCCATCTGACTTACATAAAAAAGAAGCTGTAACACATAATTCAGCTACTGTAATGTCTGGTAGTACAGATGAAAGTAGCAAGAATTTAATTGATGCATCTACTACACCAGAAAATTCAAAAGTATTTGTAGGCGGACAAAATACCACTCCAAACCCCTCTGAGATAAATACAGAAGCTACAACACTAGATTCATCAACTGAGCTACCTAAAGATACAGATAAAAGTTTAATCGATTCATCTACTACTACAGATAATTCAAAAGGTTTTATGGGTGTACAAAATACAACACCTAATCCGTCTGACTCAAATACAGAAGCTACAACAATTGATTTATCAACTGAGCTACCTAAAAATACAGATAAAAGTCTAGTTGATTCATCTACTCCTCCAGATAATTCAAAAGGTTTTGTGGGTGTACAAAATACCACTCCTAATCCATCTGACTCAAATACAGAAGCTACAACAATTGATTTATCCACTGAGCTACCTAAAAATACAGATAAAAGTCTAATCGACTCATCTACTACTACAGATAATTCAAAAGGTTTTATGGGTGTACAGAATACAACACCTAATCCATCTGATTCAAATACAGAAGCTACAACAATTGATTTATCCACTGAGCTACCTAAAAATACAGATAAAAGTCTAGATGACTCATCCACTACTCCAGAAAATTCAAAAGTTTTTGTAGTTGTACAAAATACAACACCTAATCCGTCTGACTCAAATACAGAAGCTGCAACACCAGATTCATCAACTGAGTTACCTAAAAATACAGGTAAAAGTCTAGTTGACTCATCTACTACTACAGATAATTCAAAAGTATTTGTAGTAGTACAAAATACTACTCCTAATCCATCTGACTCAAATACAGAAGCTACAACAATTGATTCATCAACTGAGCTACCTAAAAATACAGATAAAAGTTTAATCGACTCATCTACTACTACAGATAATTCAAAAGGTTTTATGGGTGTACAAAATACAACACCTAATCCATCTGACTCAAATACAGAAGCTACAACAATTGATTTATCCACTGAGCTACCTAAAAATACAGATAAAAGTCTAGTTGATTCTTCTACTACTCCAGAAAATTCAAAAGTATTTGTAGTTGTACCAAATACAACACCTAATCCATCTGACTCAAATACAGAAGCTACAACAATTGATTCATCAACTGAGCTACCTAAAAATACAGATAAAAGTTTAATCGACTCATCTACTACTACAGATAATTCAAAAGGTTTTATGGGTGTACAAAATACAACACCTAATCCATCTGACTCAAATACAGAAGCTACAACAATTGATTTATCCACTGAGCTACCTAAAAATACAGATA
The DNA here is from genome assembly GCA_963942605.1 of Poecilus cupreus. NCBI lineage: Eukaryota > Metazoa > Arthropoda > Insecta > Coleoptera > Carabidae > Poecilus > Poecilus cupreus. Next base: position 12,436,274 of record OZ012727.1, on the reverse strand, counting down.
AAAGTCTAGTTGATTCTTCTACTACTCCAGAAAATTCAAAAGTATTTGTAGTTGTACCAAATACAACACCTAATCCATCTGACTCAAATACAGAAGCTACAACAATTGATTCATCAACTGAGCTACCTAAAAATACAGATAAAAGTTTAATCGACTCATCTACTACTACAGATAATTCAAAAGGTTTTATGGGTGTACAAAATACAACACCTAATCCATCTGACTCAAATACAGAAGCTACAACAATTGATTTATCCACTGAGCTACCTAAAAATACAGATAAAAGTCTAGTTGATTCTTCTACTACTCCAGAAAATTCAAAAGTATTTGTAGTTGTACCAAATACAACACCTAATCCATCTGACTCAAATACAGAAGCTACAACAATTGATTCATCAACTGAGTTACCTAAAAATACAGATAAAAGTCTAGTTGATTCTTCTACTACTCCAGCAAATTCAAAAGTATTTGTAGTTGTACAAAATACTACTCCTAATCCATCCGACTCAAATACAAAAACTACAACACCAGATTCATCATCTGAGCTACCAAATAAAACAGATAAAAATCTAATCGATTCATCTACTACACCTGACAATTCAAAACAAACAACGACTCCAAACCCACCTAACTTAGAAAACACAGAAACTACAACCCGTGATTCAACTGAACCGCCAGAAAAATCAACAACAATTATATCAACCTACAGAGAAATACTCCCATCAAATAAAGATCACACAGCCATTCCAGCCATAATGGAAACTTCAGACGTCGATGAAAAACTCCCGTCCACCCAACCACCGAAACCAACAATTCAAAACATTGATGAGTGTAATGCTGAGTGCAGGAAAGTAGGAGCCCGCATACTCAGTCGAATGAACCATGCTGCAGATCCTTGCGAACGGTTTTACGACTACGCGTGCGGTGGTGATAACATTGATAACGCTCCTGAAGACAATTGGAGACAGATTGCTGGAGGTTTGGATGGAATTAATGAAAAGAGTTCGGATGCTTATAAAACGTTTAGGAATTTTTATGATAGCTGTGTGGATTTCCATACGGATTATGATAATGACCAGCGCGTCGCAGAAGGTAATTATTTATATTTATAACCTAAATAAAACTTCAAATAAATGCTATTTTAAATTGTTTGTTATAATTTACATCATTTTATTTACGTGTAAAAAACAATTGATGATCGTTCAAAATTAATTTTTAACCGACGAAAAAACCACACATAACTTTTTACAGAATAGTTCGATTTTGATGATTCTTTATTTATTAAATAGCTTATACCTCGAAATTAGTACCATTTAAATTTGAAAAATCCCCCTCTAAGAGTATGATTGATTGTTCACCCACTAAATTTTTATCTGTTAACCGATTTTACCACGCATAACTTTGTACTGGGTAACCTGAATTCACTAACTTTTTTCCACCCCAAAAAGCAGAAAAATCTTATCGAACAATACAGAAACACGGACTACCACTATCAAGAAACGTTCATCCCTTAAAAAAATTGAGTTTTCAATTATGACACATGTCAAAAAATGACATTTTTCCAGTTTTCAACCGTTGTTTTGTTTTTATCGAATCGAATGTTTTCATCAAATATAAAATGTCAAAATAAAATTATTTGTTTAACGTGTTGTAATACTTAAACGGTAACATAAATAAAATTGTTTCAAACAATAATAATATATTTTCATAATAAAAATTGTCTTTAAATTATAATTTACTGATATATTTAAAAATAACTTGATAGGGCTTCAAGTAAACTACCACTTCCTGTTATTGGATTATCACCAAAAGTTAATCAGGTTTTCCAAAGGGGATACAATTGATATATAGAAAATATCATAGTTTTCAGTTTAGTAGTTTTTGAGAAACCGTAACTCCAGAGATCCACACAGACTGACAGACAGACACACACACACAGATATCATCGCGAAACTATTAAAATCGTATTCTAGATACCTTATTCCATTGAAAACTCACTACCGAATTTTTAGCATGATTCCTATACCTCCCTTACATCAGGATGTAGAGGGAGGTAAAAATAGGAAGCCACAAAAAAATAAATAACAAAATATTAAACCGACGAAAAAAGAAACTGAAAAGCAAATATTGTAACTAATTTTGAGCCTGCGTTAATTAATATTTTGTTTGCTCAAATCGAAACGATATCAAAAAATTTTGAGTTATAAAAGAATACAATTTAATTATTTTCAAAAAAGTATTCGTATTATAAACAGAGTTAGTGTGTAAAATATCTGTAAGTTTTTCTTGTCGTGTTTAGCAAAACAGATTCTGTCGTCGGTGGGCCAGCCGTACAAGGACAGCGTCGACGAGAAATCGGCCTTGACGGATCTGCTGACGCGGCTGTTGCAGCTCGACAGCTCGCCCCTGTTCGATATTTCAGTGGATGTAGATAAAGAGAGCCAGCATTTCATCTTTCAGGTAACACAACGACGGAACTAAAATGCTTTGCGTTCACTTTTCTTTCAAGTTCAAAGACACTGCCATACGTTTTTATTATTTTACATATTTGTATTGTTTTCTAGAATGAATGAATTGAATTGAATTCACAAATAAATCATATGTTTGTATGATTTTAATTCAATGCATTTAAATTTGCTCTAATTTTGTTTAGCCAAACCAAAAAGTTATAAGTATGTTTGTTAGTTTGATATTTCGACACCTTTCCAATTATTATTTTCAATAAATACGATATTATTCATTTTGATTCGATATTTCTTTTTTAAATTTAAAACTTATGACATTTATAAAAAATACAAACCTAATGTATTGATTACAACAATGCACTGTTTACAACTATGCCTTGATTACAACAATGAACTGATTTCAACAATGCACTGATTACAATAATATACTGATTATAACAATGCCTTGATTACAACAAAGCACTGATTACAACAATGGCTTGATTACAACAATGCTCTGATTACAACCATGCACTGATTACAATAATAAATAATTTGATGTGGCCAGCATATAACATATGACTTAGAAATTTCAAAAATTTAAAGCATATGTCACTGTCAAATAATATTTCTTTAATAAATTTTGCATTCATTAAGAGATGTTGGATAAAACGTTATACTTCACACGTGGGCAAAGTGGAATTACCCTCTTCATAAAATTATCACACTCAGCCTTCGGCTTCGTGTGCTAAAATTTCTCTCGTGGGTAATTCCTTACTTTGCCCACTTGTAAAGTAAATAACTATTTTAGTCGGAAACATTGATTTGAAATATATTTGGATTTATATGTTGTCAGATCTTTTTATATGATTTAATTTTGTGTGTGTGTGAGATGAAACCTATACAAATTTATTTTCAAAAAGATATTAAAGGAAGAGAAGCCACAAATGATATTTTTCGTGGTGAAAATTTAAGTTTTAATCTCTATATTTATTCTATTTACTACCACAAACACGGGTCTGTTTTCTTGGTATTATTAATACCGTAATCATTTTTTCAGTTAAACATTGGAAAACACTTTTCTACTCTCCAAAATGATAACACAATTTTATCAACTAGAAGGAAATGTATTAATAAAAGCAAGAAACACTTTGACTTTTCGATATCACATTTCAATTCTCTGAATTTGAATGAAATGTATACAGCATATTTAAATTGTCTACAAAACGAAACGTACAACGCAGAAACTGTAGAAAAAGCTTTAGTGATATTGGATTTTTACGATGAACTCGAACATTCAATTGGTCACATTGAAGATATACTAATGACATTTAAGGTAGTAGCTTTAAAAATATATAGTTTCAAGAATAAATTTATATGTATTAATATTGCTATAGGAACTTCCATCAGCAGCAAGTATTCGTAAAGATATTCTTATGAAAAAATTTGATATTAGAAAAGTAGCGGAATTAGAATACCATTATCCTTTAATTGAATGGAAAAAAATATTGACAAATTTAGTTGGACAAGAAGTACATGACGAGGATTTGGTACAAGTTTATTTCAAAGATTTCTTCTTCAAATTATTTAGTCGCAAACAAACACTAACCATACCGTAAGTTTTATTATACTTACATCATTTTTAATACTGTTTTTGAAATGTTAATTATTGGCTTCCCTAATTATTTTACATTAAAAGTTAAATAGTTTATTGTAGAGGAAGAATTTCTGCATTTGTTGATATTAATATTTATAATTGCACTCTACCTGGAACCCATGGAGTACCTGGAACCGGAAAAATTATGCAAATGTTTATTGGTAATTTTCTTAAATCATGAAATAACAAAGATTATTTCACTCATTACAAATTTGACCAATCAGAATGTCTCATTTTCCATTGTTGTGCATTTTAGATGTGATTAAACAGCAGCATGCTGTTTATTCGCGATTAAATTGAAGCTAGCTTTTATCAAATTTTGGACATTTTGATGACATATTTAGCCGGATAATTAGTTGCAGAAGCAGAAGATACATGTTTTTTACCTTTAGTGGTATTCTATGTCTTTAAACATGCTGAATTATTCAATTCAAGCTATTTTTATTTACAAATTTTTGACATTTATTTGACAAATAAAAAGAAAAACAATCAATTTGCTATAGTTACACTACAACAACATAATTTTATGGTGCTTTTTGTTTATGAGTGTACCGATTTATTTACGTGAAAATGTGTCATAATCAACGTTTTAGGTTAATTTCTTCGGCAAATATTGTAGTTTATGCTATGAATTCATGAAATAATCTTGGCATATACCCCTCGTGCTAAAGAATTGAATCGATTAAATTTGATGTCTAGCTTATTTATAAAATTTTGCTTTTAAAAAAGTGTTATCGTACATAATAATTTAAGATAAAATCCTTCGACCTGCGGTCTCGGGATTTTTTCAAATTATTATGTATTCAAACACTTTTTAAGCAAAATTTTATGCATAAGCTAGACATGTCCAGTTTAATCGATTAAATTCTTAGCACACGTGATATAACTATTGAAAATTAATTTTCGGTTCCAGGTAGAGTAAAATTATAAATATTAATATCAATAAATGCAGAAATTCTTCCTCTACAATAAACTATTTAACTTTTTTTATGTAAAATAATTAGGGAAACCATAAATTGAACATTTCAAAAATATACTTTCTTAAATTCACCACCATGTAAGACGATTGAAAATTAATATTTTGTTTGTTCCCAATTTATTTTAGAGAACTCCATGACACAATTTTGACAATGTATATTCATGATCTCTACACCAAATTTGTACTCCCAACTCAAATGTCTAACCCAGAAGAATTCTGCCTTCATCACTCAAGCGATTTGATGAAAGAAATTGCTTCTTCTCTGTATTTAGAATCAATAAAAATCAAAGACACCGAAGAAGACCTAAAGCGAGTGAATGATCTTTTTGATGCAATGAAAACTAAACTACAAGAAATGATACAGAATGATGCACAGTGGATCAATGTGTCTCCGCGAATTTCTTTAACTAAAAAGATTAATAGTATGGTGTTAGATACTGCTTGGAACAAGATCCCACTGTGGGATACTACGCTTATTCAAGAAAGGATGAAGAGTGTTAATAGAATATATGGAAACTATTCTGATTTTGCTACTGCGTTAGTAAGAAGAAACCGAGAAATGCTTTATAGTATGTGGGATACTAAGAGTGTTGAGGAAAATAATGTGTAAGTATTTTTATTTTCAAATATATATTTTGTGTTCCCTACATTTAGTTTCTTTTGTGTATTGTCTGCAAGACCAGAATTATATTATTTGGCCCAGTTAAAATCATACAAAGAAAAATTATTAAATACACATTATTATCATTTTTACCTCCCGCAAATACATATATGTTTACGTTACGAATTGATTAGATTTTGAGAACAATTCATCAACAGTAATTGCTAGATTATTTGAAGGCCTATCAAGGTTTTTGGGCATTTCTTAATAAATAAATGAGAAATTACATTTGCATCAAAAAACCTACAATTTTTATTTGGATAATTTAACTCCAATATAAAATAACCTATAAAGAAAAATCAAGTTTATCGTTTTGACAGGTAACTTTTGAGCGTTATTTATCTTCCCCTAGCAACCAGATCAAAATAATAACTACATTAATGTCATTTGCATTAAATGTCAAAAATAATATATATAATAATTGTATTTTCACCAATTGAATTTTTGAATAAACCTTTTCATAAATAATGTCGTTAATTTATCTTGCCGAGTTACACTCGAGCATTTTATTTTATAAATTTCAGTTTGACAACTCAACCTTGACACCTGACAGCAATTTGACTCGAAAACTGTTTAAAAAACAGTTTTCTTATCAAATTGCTAGGTAACAAGGTTTCGTAACAATCAGAAATTTATCCGGCAAAATAAAAGCTCTTGTGTAATTACAGTTGACAATTTTTCTATATGTTGTCATCAGATTTAAAAACAGTGTTCTTGGTACCAGCCAATACCTTTGGGCCAAATAAAATCTTTATGTTAATGATTTTTGTTGATTTATTTATTATTTACAACTATGCCTTGATTACAACAATGAACTGATTTCAACAATGCACTGATTACAATTATACTGATTATAACAATGCCTTGATTACAACAATGCTCTGATTACAACCATGCACTGATTACAATAATAAATAATCTGATGTGGCCAGCATATAACATATGACTCTTGTGTAATTACAGTTGACATTTTTTCTATATTTTGTCATCAGATTAAAAAACAGTGTTAGTGGTACCAGCCAATATCTTTGGGCCATATAAAATCTTTGTTAATGTTTTTTGTTGATTTATTTATTATTTCAGTTGTAATTTTCCATAAAATATTCTTTAAAAATGACACAATTTAAGATAAAAATAAATTAAGTACAACAAATTTCATTTTATAAGACCACAACAATTTAAAAAAATTCTAAATGTTTTAATTGGGTCAAATGATATGATTCTGAGCTCCTAGTGGGAAACAGGAAATAAAATATTTTTTTTTCTAGGTGGTGGTACTTCCTTACTCCATACAGTAACAATCCTGTATCAATTTACGCTTTGAATAGAATTGGTAAGTTATAATTTCTTTTCTACGTCTTGTACAAAATTACTTGTTTTATATGTATTTCCAGTGCAATAATAAATTGTCTCGTTTGTTACTAGCTGCATAAATAACTGTTTAATTAATTTAATTTTCTACAACATAGACTGATATTACGAGCTCTGTTTTTAAGTATGTTAATTAAAGTGTTCTAGCTTCAGTTTTAGCGCTGTACAATGTTTCAAAATTATTATATATAAAAATACTTCAAATAAAAGTGATATATAATAAATTTGTCTGTAACTTCTATTTGAAGAATTTTGTAATAAAATAATTTTAGAACATTGTACAGCGCTCTTAATACACTCAAAAACAGAGCTCGTGGTACTAGCCAGTATTATTATTACCATTTCCGTTGCATTTTAGCTATTCCACCAGCGATGTTATTCACTAAATCTAAAGATATCCCCCGATACCTATCATTAGCTAAACTTGGTTATAGTTTAGCAAAAGCAGTCAGTTACCATTTTGATTATACTGGATCAAAATATTCGATGAGTTTAGACCGAAAAGCGGAAATGGCTTACGATGAAACAAAAACATGTACCATACTCAGTTATTTGAAGAAGTTTGAAGTTGAACATGATGGAAAAAATGTGCAGTTTCAGGTAAAATATAATGCTTATTATTTAGTAATGATTTGTACGTTGAAATATTTTTATTATAGGTAAATAACGACTCGTTGGTGCTTTCATTAAATGAACGTTTTGTTGAAGACATGACAATCAACTTGCTTTCTGCGATTTCAAATGAAGCTGTCACTGATTATCAAATATCTTGGATTGCTTCTAATCCTGAACTTACTAAACTATTTTCTCGAGAGAAGATGTTCTTCATTGCTCTTGGACAAGGTAAGAATTTAATTTTTATATTCGTATATTTCTTAATCATAACAAAAATTACTTGAACTATATTATTTATTGAGGAAAATAGTAAATAAATCACTATGTTATGTAAATTTATTTCAATTTATATCGTCGTTGCCGATGTTTCGGCTGTGGTTACAGCCATTTTCAGGTCTAAATTTAAATTACAAAATATATTTATAATGTAGTCAACAATTTTTCGGCTTAATAACCTCCAAAAATATATTGATATGCTCAAAAAAACTACCACTTCCGGTTGATGGACAACTCCCAAAATCTAATCTGCTCTTAATTTGTATTTGTACATCCAAGGTCTAAATATAAAATTAAAAATCTGATATGCTACACACATAACTAACCAAAAATTTTAATTTCTAAGCGACAAAAAATATAGAAAAAAGTTTCAAATTACAATTGTAGCCCATACTATTCTACATCTTTAGTTAATATGACAAAATTTATTCAATTTATTGAGATATACCTGAAAAATCTTATGTATTCAGCACATAACCTCCCGCTTATTTACAACAGTGTATTGATTACAACAATGCACTGTTTACTACTACGTTTTGATTACAACAATGAACTGATTTCAACAATGCATTGATTACAATAATGCACTGATTATAACAATGCCTTGATTACAACAATGCACTTATTACAACAATGCATTGATTACAAAAATGGTCTGATTACAACAATGCATTGATTACAATAATAAATAATCTGATGTGTCCAGCATATAACAGATAATTTCAAATAATATTTGTAGCAAATATTATTTAACTCAATTATTTACTTAGATAAGTTCAAAATACCTTAAAGGTCTTCAAGTGAACTAGCGCTTCCTGTTGATAGATTACCAGCAAAATCTAATCAGTTCGTAACCTCAACATTCAATTTGAAATATGACATTTCAAAATGATATCTTTATCAAATTCTGAGTAATTACAGACGATTTAATTGTATTGTTTTTGTGTGTTAGAGCACTGCAGAAAACCAAACCTTGAAGATTACTTCTTGCATCTATTCGAAAGTGAACATTTACCACCATCTTTACTTCTTGACACTGCTTTGTCTCATTCCGAGTTATTCAAGGACGTTTTCTACTGCAAGGAAGGATCTCGTATGGATGCTATGTTTAAATGCAGTGCTTTTCCAGCAATGCAAGATGTAGAGGAAGATTATTCGTAAAGAAATTATTGTACATTATTGTAATTACACCTCTAGAGTTGTAATGAAAATGTTGACGCCTATGGCGTTCGTAAATTGTAACTTTATGACTATTCTTAATTATCTAATTTTAGTTAATTGAATTTGATTATATATAATTTGTTTTAAGTTAGAATGTAATTTTGTAAAGGAATCAAAAATAAATTTTCTAAATAATAATAAACTGTTATGTACACCACAATATCTCTTGACATAGATTTCTTATCAAACAATGCAGGAACACGTACCACCATTATCAAGAAACACAACCCTACAAAACTAGACAATACACTTAAAAAAATACACTTTTAATTTTTCAAAAAGTTCAGGTTAGCAGATTTAAACTAAAATGTCAAAATATAATTTTTCTTTAACGTATCGTAATTCGTAAATGGTGACAGTAAGAGAAAAATGTTTCAAATAAAAATTGTCATTAAACCATAATTCACTGAGATATTTTAAAATAACTTGATAGGGCTTCAAGTAAACTACCACTTCCGGTTATTGTATTATCACCAAAAACTAATCAGCTCTGCCAAAGGGGATACAATTGATATATACAAAATATCAAAATTTTCAGCTTAGTAGTTTTTAAGAAACCGTAACTCCAGAGATCCACACAGACTGACAGACAGACACACACAGACATCACCGCGAAACTATTAAAATCTTATTTTTGGGACCCTAAAACGTGCTCATCCACTGAAAACTCACTACCGTAAGTTTAGCATGATTCCTATACTTGAAAATAGTGATCTCAGATCAATTGTCTTATTAAAGTATAAAACTTGAGAATCTAAGAATAACTAATAAAGGAAATCGTTTTATTATCCAATTAAAAGTACAAGAAATAACCATCAGTTTACCCTAAAATCTTTTTGAAATAAAAGTGATCCTTTAATTTATAGCCAATAAATTTTATTCTTACATCCGAGATAAAACCCAAAACAAACAAACGATTTGCTGCAATTTTGCAATGTCACATATCGCGTGGAACGTCAAAAAAGAATGCACGAGCTTCATAAAATATCCTAGATGAGAAACGACAGATCTCCTAAAGAAAACACTCCCTATTCTATATAGAACAGTCAGTATAAAGTAATAATTTCTAGAGCGTTCACTTTAAGTCCGTATCACCTCCATACATCTTGGAATTTAAATCACAAGAACCCCGGTTCATGAATAATTTATCATTTCGCGGCGATTCTGTATATATAGATATCTGCTGGTTGTGGTTGGTGACTGTGTGCTGGTACTTAGCGGTAACGCGAGAATGATGTGTTATTAATTAACCAGGTTTATATAAACGCTGTTTACAGGACTATTAATCACTTAAGGACGGCATTGGTTGGAGGAGAGTGCAGAGGGGAAGAAATGATGTTGCGAGTGGGATAAGGGTACGAACCCTGATCTCTTCTTTAGTGGTGTCAAGAATTTGCTGATTTTGTGCCATTGTGTCATTCATTCCAGTTCTTAGGTGTAGTTTACTATTTATTATTTTCACGATGTCTGTGTGTGTGAGCGTTCATTTGGCTGGATGAATATGTGTAGAATTTCGTTCACACGTATTTTCTCCAGTACTACTTTACACTTACAGAAAATTATAAAACTTTACATTTTACATTTGTACATCCTGAGGAAGAGACGAAAGTACTATGTATAACATTTTTACTTTCTTATACAAAGTATAAGGAAGTATTTGGATCACGAAAAAATCGTTGACGAGATATTTGCGGAACTAAATATTTTGACGTCCACTGAATCCGTTAAGACCAATTTCTCAATGATGTCTGTGTGTGAGGATGGATGGATGGATGTCCGTGTGCGCAATATCTCATAAACGAGACAAGATATATAAACGAAACTTGGAATTTATTAGTTTCATGAAAATATGAAGAGTTGAGATGATTTTGAATGAAATTGAAAAACCGGAAGAGGAAGTTTACTGACCACAAAACAATAATTTCCATTTATTTTAAAAATAGAATCAGCTATGAGAAAAAGTTTAAAATGAAGTATGTTAGGAAAAATAATTGGAATATAAAATGTTATTTGCACTTTTCTTGTACATGCTTCTAATTTTAAGAAAAATTAAATTATATTTTTAAGAATGTATTTTAATAATTTTAATTACAATAAGAACAAAAACTAAAACATTTTTAATATCTATGTGTCAAACATGTTAAATAATTGTAAAATGTCAAAAATATGTGTCGTGTGAAATATTATAAAAGTAATATTTGTATTATTAGTTAGAGAGTTTTGAAGACTAGATATTAATTAATTTCTATTTTAAAACAAATTCATAGTTACAATGAGAACAAAAATTAAACAGGTTTAACATCTATATATCAAATAATTGTCAAAATTAAATTATACGCAAGGAACAAGTCATACGTGTTCAGTTGGTTTTATTTGTATAAGAAAGTAGTGTGGTGCCCACACCAGATTTTTTAAATATATCGATAAATAAAGCATTTATGACAATTTAAATTAATATAAATTTAAAAAAAAATTGTAATTATCTACATACACATTTTTCCGTATCTCATACCCTTTAAGAGCTATATTATAATTTTCCACTGAAATATAGTAATACTGGAACGCACACGCAATTGAGGGCTATCTGTCTCATTTTTGGTTATTTATAAATAAATACAATAAATATTTAATTCAATTAAAGATGTATGAATATGAATAGCTCACAGACACAGTAAACATTACCACGTTAAATTATGTTTGGGGGAATTGCGTGTACGGTATCGAATCAGGCTGCTGACTGGCAAGTTAATCTGTAGCTTCCGAACACTTGTCGACTCAATAAAACCGATGCCACCCTATTGCCCGAACGCGAGTGCACAGAAATGTAAGCATTAAAGGCGGCTGCAACCCCTACTCTATCTACCGAGACACGTAGGGGGTTGACGCGTCTGCTAGCCACCAGGTTATAAAAGAACGAAGAGATTACTTCATTAGGTTCCAAGAAAATTAATAGTTTTTTTACAGGACGTAAATGTATGTAAGGTTGCTCAATCTTTCATGAATCTAATTTTAAATTTAGTAGTTAGATGGTCATGATACGAACTGATCAATCGGAAGTTGTAGTTTTGTTATTTATAATAGGTTTGTTCCAAGTGGTCATTTCTGACAAGTTTGTGACAATTTCACTGCGCCTAAGAAAAATGTAAACAAATTAACTTTGAAACATAAGCTTAATTTCTTTATTGCAGCGAAAAATGTATGATTTTCTTTATTTAAATTTATATTTAAGGTTAGCTGTCAAAACAAAAAATGAGTATGTGTCAAACTTAACTTGTGTACATTTTTCGTAGGCGCAGTGAAATTGTCACAAACTTGTCAGAAAGAACCACTTGGAACAAACCTATATTTTATTAATTGATAATGCAATTAACTAAATTACACAAACTATTTTGGTCCGAGTAATGCAGAGATACCTAATAAACTTGTTAAGATACATTCCTAATAAAGAAGCTGTCTTGAAGTTAATTTTCTTTAGCGAGCTATAAAATTGGTTGAGGATATAATAAAAAGTTTTATTTCCTAAAAGACTTAAAAAGCTCTAACTGACCTGATGTAAAAACTGAAGAATCCTAAAGAATGAAGTTTTATATCATACCTACTACAATAAGTACATATTTAGTAATTTTATCATTGCTGAAGTTTAATTCACAACAATTACAATTTGAAAAATTTTATTTTAATAGTCAATGACACATATTTTTGATATGTTCAATTATTGGCTTTGCTATTTATTTTACATTAAAAAAGTTAAATAGT